>BPLR01002718.1:0-28183 GCA_021605095.1 Caerostris extrusa | reverse complement strand
TTAAAGTTTATTTTTAAAAATATTCAAAAGTTAAATTTTATTATATCTTAAAATTTAACAATCATCCATATATAAATAATATTGCTTAAGCTAAATTATTAGCTTAATATTAATAGTGATTTTTTTTAATTGCCTTTTTGAAGATAAAGGCAACTATATGAGACTCAGCAAGATAATTTAAAAGTGTCTTGAGGTTAAGATGTAGTAAAACAAATTTTTGTAACACAGCAGGATGTTTTTTTGTGGAAATCATTAGACAGATCGTATAAGACAGCTAACTTTAAAATTGTGTGCCTGTTAGAAGATTAATTTGTTATTTGATATGGGATAATTTTTTGATACATTCATACAACAGATAAATATTTTTGTGTTCTACACATGAAAAGAAAAAAAATTACTCCATAAAATAATCTTTTAAAGTTGATGTATAAACAACCGAAATGTTTCAAACTATAATAATCTGAGAAAGAGTAAACATCAAAACAAATAACTAACAATATTTAGCTTGGCAGATGTAGAAATTAAAATTGTGTGCCTGTTGAACCTTGAGTTTGTTATTCGATATGGGATGATTTTTGATATAATCGTACAACAGATAAATATTTTTTTGTTCAACATATATGAAAAAAAATTTATAGAATAATCTTTTAAAGTTGATGTATGAACAGAAATATTGTAAATTATAATAATCTAGAAAGAGTGGCCATCAAAACAAATCATTATCATATTTAGGACAAATTGTTTTGAAAATTATACGAAATGATGAAAACAGAAGAAATATGTTACATATGTTGATATTTTGATGCATTAATACTAATGTTTCTGAGGTTTCATACAAACCATAGTAAATTATTTTTATGCAGAAAGTTAAAATTATAAGGGGACTAGTTGGGCAAAAAGAAAAATAATGCCATTTATCTTTTCTTACAGGAAGGAGTAAGCTTTCCAAAAAGCAGGAACTCAATGTCACATATTTCATACAATTATGTACCATTATTAAATAGTTTCATGTTTTTATGCTTATAAAATATTTTTATGCAAATTACTATATTTTTGATATTTATTTCAAAATGTTTTGACTTCTTTAATCAGGATTCATGTTAATTTTATACTTTCATTTTTTATTTAGTTTTATTTTAAAAATTATTGCTTTGCACAAGATAAAATTACCCAAAATGACATGCTCTTGCTATCAAATGAATGAAATTTTTATTTCATCAATTCCATATGGAAGTTTTTGCAACTGAAATAACGCTGGTGAACGATAGTTATATATGTGGAAATATATGTTTAAAAATTTTTTTGTTAATAAATCATTATTAGAGTTCATCTTCATGATCAGTTTCTTTCATTATTATTTTATATGCCTTATAAAATTAGATACAATAAAAATCAAACTTAAAAATGTTATGTGTATATTTTTTCATTTGAACTCAATCGAATTTGGTGTAAATATTAATTAGACACCGAATGCAAGGACAAAAATAAATATCTTGTCTTATTGATTTTCAAATAAATACACAATAAAAAATTACACATTATCTTTTATTTTTATGTATCGTACTTTTATTACAAAAAGAAATATCACAAAATCCCATAAAAAACACTGCATTCGGTGTTTAGATAATTATTTATAAAATATATCTTCAAAGAATACAGATCTTTAAAAAATGAGATTAACAAAAAGTATAATTGATTATTATGATAATGATATTCCACGAGGTGTATGCTTATAGAAATTAATTACTTTACTCGTTTATATCTTTAAGAAAAGCTCATAGTTCTCTAGTCTAGCAACTATTCTCTAGTTGGTCTTACTTATTTAAAGATAACATATTTACTTTTCTGTATATTATTTATTAATTATAAGAAAAAGATAACTTTGTTTGTAACTTGTATTGCTAAAAATTTAACTAACTAGGAATCAAAGACCAGTCAAAGTTTAAAGTTTATTTTTAAATTATTCAAAATTTCAATTTTATTATATTTTAAAAATTTAACAATATTCATCTAAAATAATATTGTATAAAGCTTTAATATTAATAGTGATTTTTTAATTGCCTTTTTTGAAGATAAAGAGCAACTATATGAGACCCAGCAAGATAATTTAAAAGTGTCTTGAGGTTAAGTTGTAGTAAACAAATTTTTTTAACACAGCAGGATGTTCTCTTTGTGAAAAACATTAGACAGATCATATAAATAAAACTAAATTTAAATTGTGTGCCTGTTAGAAGATTAATTTGCTATTTGATATGGGATAATTTTTGATACATTCATACAACAGATAAATATTTTTGTGTTCTACACATAAAGAAAAAAAAAGACTCCATAAAATAATCTTTTAAAGTTGATGTATAAACAACAGAAATGTTCTAAATTATAATAATCTGAGAAAGAGTAACCATCAAAACAAATAACTAACAATATTTTGGAACTTGGCAGATCATAGGAAATGATAAAAACAAAAATAATATGTTGCATATGTTGACATTTGATGTTCCTGAGATTTCATACAAAGCAGAGTAAATTATTTTTGCACAACACAGAAGTTAAAATTATAAGGCACTAGTTGGGGGAAAAAACTAGCACCATTTATCTTTTTGTGACAAGAAGGTATAGCTTTCAAAAGCAGACACTCAATGTCACATATTTCATACAATTATGTACCATTATTAAATAATTTCATGTTTTTGCTTATAAAATATTTGTATGCAAATTACAATATTTTTGACATTTATTAAAAAATATTTTGACTTCTTTTAATCAGGATTTATATTAATTTTATACTTTCATTTTTTTTTTAGTTTTTATTTTAAAAATATTTCTTGGCATGAGATAGAATTATCAAATGACACTCTTGTAACATCAAAATGAATGAAATTTTATTTTATCAATGCCATTATGGAAGTTTTGTAAGTGAAATAACACTGGTGCATGATAGTTATACATGTTGAAATATATCTTTTTAAAAAATTTTTTTAATAAATCATTATTAGAATTCATCTTTATGATCGGTTTCTTTCGTTATTATTTTATATGTATTATAAAAGTAGATACATTAAAAATCAAATTCAAAAGATGATCTTAAAAAAATTCTATATACTTTTCCCATTTAAACTCAATCGAACCTGGTGTAAATACTGATTAGACAGCAAATGCCGCAGAGTAAAATATCTTACCTTATTGATTTTCAAATAAATATACAATACAAATTATGTATTATCTTTTTAATTCCATATATCATACTTTATCACAAAGAGAATATCACTAAAATCTGAAAAACTTGCATTAATAATTGATTAAGCATTTAGATTAATTTTTGACAACCAAGCTTAATGCTTATTCTAAATTTACTTTAAATTGGCATTTCCTATAATTCAATTTATTTGTAATTCAGATTATAAATACATGTTTTTAACAAAAGTATGCATTTTGATGTTTTTTATTTCTAATGGTAAGGCAATACAAAAAGGGGGGAATAAAAGAAAATGTACACAAAAAAAAAAAGTTCAACAATACATTTTAATGTATTAAATAGCAATGATCTATAATTTCTTTTTTAACTGACACGATGATATGAGTTTCATAAAGTAAAATTCATGAGTTTTCTAATTTTTGCATATTATTGAGTTTGAATCATTCTTAGTCGGATTCAAGTTTCTAAAGGATAAAGAAGCCAAATAAATTTAACGTAAATTTTATTTTTAAAGCCAGCAATGTATTCCCTCATTGGACATAATTTTTTTCAAAATATATATCACTTAAACAAGATAAAGCAGGCTAACCTAATCAACTAAATGAACAGCTCATGTGAGCTATAGCTGATAATTAACACCTGTTCTTTAGACTATATAGTTTGATTTGTTAAATAATAGTATAGATTCTTAGCATCATGGTGAAAAAAAAAACCATGCTGTGATTTATGGAATGAAATTCATATGGAGAGTTAATATTTTAAATGATTTTTTTATTAGAATATATTTTACTTTATGTATCTCTAAGTGGTACAATGTCATTCTATCCTTCAAAGCAAGATTATTGGCAATTCTTCTAATAGGTAACTTCCTATTTCCTAAATTGTTTTTGTCTTTAAAAATAAATAATTTGTTATTTATCTATTCTAAGTAAAGAAAAAAGAAAATTTTAAAATTTATTTATATGATTTTTTTTTCATGTATACTGAAAAGGAAGAATTTACTGCACACATTTTAAAATTCTTTGAATTCTAATTAATGCTGTATTATTGAAATAATTCCCATGAATCTTAGGACTGATTAAATCAAAATACACAATGAATCTTTCAAGGAATTTTTCCGTACTTAGTGGATCATGTCAAACCATTGATTAAAATACATACCATTCACAATAATAGTAATTATCGACATCAATTAATTATTTAAACAAGAATATGCAATTTTATTTAAATTTCATTATTGTGAGTTGTACAAACATATTGAACACATCTACATAAAATAACTGGATATCAGATGTTCATCCATGTGGAATTTTTAAAAATGTTGGTTTTCCTTTATTTATCTCACTGGTATCATTACAGCTTTTATTTTCTTCTCAGAGGTATAAAAGTTTATATGGCATTCTAAGCAAGATTGAAGTCATGAGGAAACTGTAAAATGTAGTGCAAATACACATTGGTGGGATTTTTTTGTTCTTATCTTTGTAGTATTCTTAACTTAGGCCCATTTTTGCTTAAAAATCTCCATTTTCAGGATGAAATGAACCGTTTTCTAATCAGAAATTAAACTGCATTATATTTATCTAGTATCAAAATCATTTTCTATGATAAAATATAAATATATATATTTTTTTGTTTACAAAATAGAAAACCTGTTTACAAATTCAATCATTAATAAATTTCATTCATTGGCACAATATTCAAACATACATAAAACAATACTAATATTGATTAACAATTTAAAATATGAAAACTACTTTTCCATTACTAAAATTATGAGTAAGCTTATAAAGGTTTTCAACTTTTTGCTGTAATCTTCTTTCAAATAATATGTCAACAAAATTATTGATGATAATTTGGCACATTCTAAAGAAAATAAGGAGAAATTCTACACATATGACTAATAAAAACTTAAAATTCATACTTAAACTTTAAATGATAATTATTAAGAAATAAATTTATCTTAGAATTGAATTTGCTTTAATGTAATGAGAATATATTTAATTTAATTTGATAAAAAATATGAAAAATTTTTTATTGCATATTTTATTTTCGGCAGTCAAAGATTTTTATTATTTGAATTTTGTTTCTTTGTAAATGTTGTTTGATTAGTTACTATTATAAGTACATACAGGGTTCTGAGAATAAATGTCCAAATAAGTGTTCGACTTTTTTTTTTTGTGCCACATTTATTATAAAGATTAGTACCAATCCCAACATATTTCATATATTGATATACAGTAATGATGTATTTTATTATCTCTCATGTAATTTACAAACTTAGAAATGAGAGGTGGAAGGGGCCTCATAAGTGGAATAGCCTAGAGTCTTTTTTCATCTAAATCCGGCCCTGATTGTAGGTTATCATTCTAATTACAGTGTTGTGACATTTCTATTCTAAGGGGAAAAAGCACATGCTCCATGTAAAAATTAAAAATATTATCCTCTTTTATACCAATTTTTTTGTTACAAGAATCATTACCAGCATTTTCAAAAATCTATTCCCCATGTCAACAATAATAAATTTGATCGAAAGTCTACAATTCAAGAAAATGCCTTAGCAGAAAATTTTTTATCTAAAAGACATAACTATATCGGAAAAAAAAATTATTCATACTGCAAAATTTTATTTTTTAAAAAATAAGATTTAATGTTGGAAAAAAAATGTATATATATTTTACATGCTTTGTAGATAATAATTAAAAATCTTTAGTAGATAAAAATAGATTTCTGTATTCTCAAATTGAAATGTATTGCATGATATTCATTCTCTAAAATGAAAAGCGACACAGATAAAACATTTGCCAATTTAATAGATGAGCAAATAAAAAAATCATCAAAAGATATTGCTAAATGCAAAATGTTGCATATAAAATTAAGATTAATTCAGTAACCATTTTTATAATAGCTTTTTTATTAATAAACAAATACAAAATCTTTAAATTTATGGGAATAAAATTAGAATATTGTTTTTAATTGGACCACTTACAAAGTTTGGGTCAAAGTTTAATAAATAATAGCAGCTTAAATAAAGTTGTTAAATAATGACAGCCTAAATAAAAATAGAAAACTAAATAACAGCTTAAATAAAGTTTATCCTGCTTCATACAGATATCTTTTATACAATAGTTTATGTGTCTATTTCATATTTTCTCGGTAAATTTATTTGGATTATTATTAAAATTTTAACAGCTTTTAATTTATATCATTTTTCACAAACCTTATTTGTTTTGGTCAAATTATATTTCAAATGTGAAAATGTTTTTTTTTTTATTTTTAAACTAGAAAATAATAATCGACCCTTACATTTTTACAGTAAATAAAAGGAATACTTAGATTTTATCATTTAATAGTTGGTGCAGTTATGTGCCAGATAATGTAATAATTTCTCTTGTATAGATACCAATGCAATACACAACTTTTATTTCAATGTTTCATATATAATATACACAAACTCTACAATTTCTAGGAAATATGACTTAAACTGATATTCTTAAAATAAGAAGAAATTTTTTAACAAAAAATAAATAAATAAAAATCAATATTTTCATATCTTAATAACATAGCCAAACTATATACACAAAGAATAAACAGTTCAAAGAATGAATCCTCAATGAAAAAAATTATATTGTTTGCTATTTGGAAACTATCAAACTGTACCATAAGTATGATATGTAATATAGAACTTTGCAATGGTATTAATAACATGAGATAATTTTCTCACAAATTTGAAAATAAATTGCTTTATAATTGTTTATGTTAAAAACGTTGTTAGTATCTCCTCGTAATTTTCAGAAGGAAGTTCTTTTTCACTCACTAGAGGGTGCTGCTAAACATTAGTGCTTATGTTGCTCATAGTTCAATAAATTGAATATATCTGTTTTATAGCATGATATTAAAATTTTAACTAGGCTATAATAAATATGTGTTCATATTTTTGAGAAAGATGTTTTTGAATAAAAATGATTTTTGTGAACTTTTCTTTTTATGCCGATTTCACTTTCAGATGGTCTTGTGATAGAACTTTATTTTCTTATATTCTTAATAACTTGATGAATTAGTTAACTCAGATAAATATTTTTGAACGCTCCAATATATTCTTTTTTTTACAAAACTATTATAATTATTATTATAACTTATTTGAATTATTAACAACGTATTTGATATGCACATTATGAACTTTTTGGCTTATTTTTCAGTGATCAAAGTGGTAATTCAGATTTCCTGGGTCTGATGAGCAATTATCTTTCGTCTTTAAAAATATACGAAACGTTGTGTTGCAACTAGTTATTCTATGGTCATTGTCTTTAAGTAACTGGTCTATGAGATTCTGACATAAACGTCGCACATGATTTTTCTTTCAATTTTGCAGATTTTTTTTTCTTTGCATTTTAAAAGTCTTAAAAGAATTTTAGAGGAATTTGCCAATTACTACTATTCATATTTATTTCAGCCCTAGTAATTTTATTTCGCTGATGCATTTATTACATTTACTAAATAATATTCCCATACTGTATTTTATTATATATGTTTTGCTTTTGTTTATGTTATATGAATGAATGAATGCTTATGTTAAATTAATAAAGCACTTGCTCATCATCTAAATTCGATTGCCTGTTTGCTTCATTTCAAAATATCAAAAACATACCATTGAAATAACATCCGATCACTTGCTGGAAATGCACTATCAAAAATGGCAAATATTTACACAAGAAAAGTATTCTCTAAAGTGGCAAAGCAAATTTGTTACGAATTTGAGATTATTATCCATGGAAAGTGATGTAGATTTAATTGTACTTCATTTAAAGAAAATTAAGTTTAGTTACAATGAACAAGCATTTATAAATAGTTAAGTAAAATATTTACGATTATAAAAAGTATAATTATTAATAAAAAGTGCAAAAATTTAATTGAAAAAAAAAAAAAAATTTAAATTGAGACACACATCAGATGGCGCTTAAATCAGTTCTCAATAGAAATATATATAATAACATTTTTTTTTTTAATTAAAAAGCACTAATAGTAAATTTTGTGTACTAAAATTCATGATAATATAAATTATAGTACAATTATTTACGTTCTTTTGATGCTGAATATGATGAATTTTTATTTGAAGTTTACAAGTTATTTTTAATAGTACACGATAAAAGATTTTTAAGTTAATTTAATTTTTATTAGAGATACAAACACCAATAAATGATTGAGCATGCATGTCGAAATATTTTTTTTTTCTTTTTGTAAGTCAATGAAATCGAAAAGCACAAAACACAAAATTTTCTCATTTATTGAATATAGTCAATAACCTCGCCCGCATCAAATGAGTTCATTGCACTCTTCCGAAGACAGCTGAAAGTACATTATGGCAGACATCATTTATTACAGCCTTGATACTGTTTGCTCGACGACAAATTAGGTCATTCGTTTTGCAAATCGGTGAGTATGAAATAACTAAATGTATTTATCGACAAATAGAATGGAAATAAATTATTTTTAGCTACTGTCATTCATACAAATGAGAAAGCAGCAATAAGAGTTCAGTTTTTAATAGTTTTACTTTAAATTAAAAGAATAGTATGTTAATATTATCTCAAGCTGCAAAAAGTGAAGAAAGCAATTTGTCATATTATTTCTAATAAAAATTTCATATTTTTATAGCTTTAGAACAATCTCACTGAAATATATTGTATTCTTGTGACATCTAATTTCATTAAGGAACTCAAGCAATACAATTTTTAAGTTAAGAATATTTTTAAAAATTGAAAGAAGATAATCAAATAAAAAAAAAGTCAGCATTTAAATTTACAATTTTCCTATAGATCCAAATTTACCTATTAATCTAAATTTTCTTTATGATATTTTAACATCTTACTGGTAACGATACTTGATGCCAAACAAAAATGACCTCTTTGGAAAGTATGATACCTAAATGGTTCAAAATAATTTCTTCTTAGAAGAAAACGAAAAAAAAAAAAAAAAAAAAAAAAGTTGAATTTTAAGAATAAATCCAGTAAAAGAGTATAAAAAATAAAATTGAATGGGTCGATATACAAGTTATCAATAAAATTTATAATTTAATGTAAGAACTAAACGTTTAACAGAACAGTAATCTTATAAAAATAAAAAAATAAAATTAAAAAAAAAAAAAAAACTATAAAATTTCAAATGATTTTAATTTTTTTTTGAAAAATCTCATTTTCACTTTCAAATAGAACTGTTTTTACTTCCACCAAACGATCTTTTAGAGCAATTATAGAATACCCAAAATTTCAAAGCTCAATATCTTTAAATTCTAAAAGTGGTTTTAGTAACTACGTAAAGTTAATAAAGTTAGTAAAAATGCAAAAATTGAATTTAATATCTGTCTCAAAATTATTATTAAAATACTACAGAGTTTAACTTAGTTTGCAGATATTGGAAAACTTATATCATTGAAGAAATTTGCAATTCACCACTTTTTAAATAAAAGAATCATAAACTACATATATATACATCGAAAAATGGGTTATGGGTTAAGTAAATGGAGGAGTGATGTATTTCCGTGTTTCAGCTGATTTAAATGATTAGAACTCCTAACTGACCTCCGTTTTTTTTTAAACATCTTTTATTTAATAATACTCTGCATTTTCGTAAACCATATATTTTTTTCTTAAGTACTATTTATTTTAAAATCCTTACATAATAATATATGTAAATATTTAAAATAATTCTTAACAAGTAATATAAAAATTTTTTTTTTTTTAGTCAATTCCTACATTTCTTCCACTCTATTGCAGAAAGCCCTTTATAAATAATTTTCATTCTTTTTTTTAAGTTTTATCTGGCGCCATCTATTGGTAGATATATGCAACTTAAATCTAAAAAAAAAAAAAAATTAATTAATTAAATTTAATGAATGAATGAATATTTGAAAAACTGTATTAACATCCAGTGTTATCCACTACAAGTTAAAAAAAAAAAAAAATGTATTTGAACTTGTGTGGATGAATAAAAAGTATTTTATGAATGATTGAAAATTTGAAGAAGATATAATAGGAAGAGTGTGAGCTAATAGAATTAATTGAAAAAATAACGTCTGATGAAAGTGTTGTATGCCAGTATCTTTAAGATTCATATTGCGATGATGGTCTATTTTGAACTTTTATTTTGTTGGTTTAAATTACAGGAATATTTATTCAAATATAATTTTATTATTACGATATCATAAATGAAGACGTATTTTCCTATTACGGAAAAATATAATAGTCTTTTTTTCCTTTTTAATAATGTAAAACAAACCTTTTACTTAAATAAAATACGAAAAATTGTTTCTGAATGACGTTATCAAAATTTTTTCTTTTTAAAAATGTTTTTTTTTTTTTTTTTTTTTTTTCTAATTTTTAATAATTATCAAATTTTTCTTAAATATTTTCAAAATCAAATTTTTCTTAATTTACATTATTTTTTCGTTAAGTATTGAATAATTTCTATTCTATGATTTTATTATTTTTTTATATTAAATCCTATTTAAAGGTTTATGTTAGAAAGTTATTGGCTATGTTCCTTATATACTATGAAAATCATTTTCAGCAAAATAATTATTAATTTTAGCTACCAAATAATTAAAAAAAAAAATGTATTTTTTTTTCATCTAATTGTTAGTAATTATCAAGTTTTTTCTTAAATTTTTTCAAAATCAAATTTTTCTTAATTTAAGTTTTTTTTTTTTTTCCTTAAGTATTAAATAATTTATATTCGATGTTGATTTTTTTTTTTATTTCTATTTTTATTTATTTATTTTTTTTTTATTTATTAAATCCTATTTAAAGGCTATGTTCCTCATAGACTATGAAAATCACTTTCAATAAAATAATTGCTAATTTTAACTACCAAATATTTTTAAAAACCATAAGCTTAATTATATAGATCATCTTCCTGACCAATAAATTTCCTTATACACAGACGTTTATTTTCTTACAAAAGTGCCATTATACCTAATTAAGAATTAATTACAAAATGGAACAGAACGTTCTCTGGGATTGTTTTGGCGTAGTGTAAAATTTGGGCGTTTTGGCGTAGTGTAGTGTGGATTGGCGTGGCGTAGTGGGCTTGCTATTAAATTCACTTAATTGGAAATCTATTTACTGATTCAGTCAGCCTTTTTGGTATCAGGGTACCTTGGCCCTAGGGGGCCTTAAACTCCTATCTGGTCAAATTAAGTACATGGCGATAAGTAGGAAAAACATGGTTATCAAAAAAACAGGAAATAAGTAGTTAAGGAAAATGTCCCCAAATTAAGAATTTTAAAATGAAAATTGAAAAAAAAAAAATAATACCAAAAATTAAAAATTAAATTAAGTTAAGTAAAATTAAAAATAAAATAAAATAAAATAAATTAAAAAAATAAGTTAGTAAAGAAAAAAATAATATATAGCAGTAGAATTAGAATAATATAAAACAATAAAATAGCAAAATATCCTTAAATTAAGAATTTTAAGATGAAAATTGAAATAAAAAAAATAATACCAAAAATTAAATTGAGTTAAGTAAAATTAAATAAATTAAAATTAATTAAATTAAAAAAATAAGTCATTAAAGAAAAATAATATATAGCAGTAGAATTAGAATAATATAAAATAGTACAATAGCAAAATATCCCCAAATTAAGAATATTAAGATGAAAATTGAAATAAAAATTAAAAAATAATACCTAAAATTAAAAAATTAAATTAAGTTAAGTAAAATCAAATGATTTTAATTAAATGATTTCATTTGATTTTACTTAAATGATTTCATTTGATTTTACTTAAATGATTTCATTTGATTTTACTTAAATGATTTCATTTGATTTTATTTACTTTTTAATTTTTAATTTTTTAGGTATTATTTTTTAATTTTTTTCAATTTTCATCTTAATATTCTTAATTTGGGGATATTTTGCTATTGTACTGTTTTATATTATTCTAATTCTACTGCTATATATTATATTTTCTTTAATGACTTATTTTTATGAATTAAATTAAATTAAATTAAAAAATTAAGTGATTAAAGAAAAATAGTATGAAACAGTATAATTAGAATAATATATAACAGTAAAATAGCAAAAATATCCCTAAATTGAGAATTTTAAAATGAAAATTGAAATAAAAAAAAATACCTAAAATTAAAAAATGAAATTAAGTTAAATAAAAATTAAATTAATTAAAATAAATTAAATTAAAAAAATTAAGTAATTAAAGAAAAAATATAAAACAGTAGAATAGCAAAAATATAAAATAGTAAAATAGCAAAATATCCCCAAATTAAGAATATTAAGATGAAAATTGAAATAAAAATTAAAAAACTAATACCTAAAATTAAAAAAATTAAATTAATTAAGTAAAAATTAAATTAAAAAATTAAGCAATTAAAGAAAAAAATGATATAAAACAGTGAAATAGCAAAATATCCCCAAATTAAGAATATTAAGATGAAAATTGAAATAAAAATTAAAAAAATAATACCTAAAATTAAAAAAATTAAATAAATTAAGTAAAATTAAATTAAAAAATTGAGCAATTAAAGAAAAATAATATAAAACAGTAAAATAGCAAAATATTCCCAAATTAAGAATTTTAAGATGAAAATTGAAATAAAAATTAAAAAAATAATACCAAAAATTAAAAATTAAATTGAGTTAAGTAAAATTAAATTAATAAAAATAAATTAAATTAAAAAAATTAAGCAATTAAAGAAAAAAAATAATATAAAACAGTAGAATTAGACTAATATAAAACAGTAAAATAGCAAAATAGAAAGTGATTCCACAGGAGGTTAGAGTAACCCCCTGCTAGAAATGATGACTAATGGAGCGGGTCAGGGTCGAACCTACAACCTTTCAGCTGCAAGAACGACGCGAATGGCAGCTAGACAGTTCGTCTAGGAACTTTATAAAGAACCGCCCTGAGGCGTTTAGCATTTTCCGACAGAGTAAAATCGCATCTCGGGAGATTACGAATTTCATCATTCGGAATATGATCAAGATTTGCAAAGAATTTTTCAGCAAGCTTGAGCATAACATTTTTAAGGAGGGCAAGACTGTGACGAATGTCATCATTTCTAAAGTACCACGGAGAATCAGTAATCATTCTTAGAATTTTATATATTTCAAGTCTATTAATGTAGTTAATGTGGTATCTGGGGCCTGAATGGCCGAGTGCCTAGTGCTCTGTGTCACAAGTTTCGGGTTCGAGTCCGAAATATATGAGATAAAATTAAGCGTTGATTACAAAATGTAACGATTAATCATTGGAAAAACTTTTTAAATGTTGTAATTAAAAAAACATAAAATATATTCTATGCCAGTAAGGATCCACCACGCATGCACATAACAAACTACAACCTTGAACTCAAAGTTGATAGCCCTTACTTTGGACTTAGCACGTTTTTTTTTTTTTTCTCGCCCGTTAGACTTTAGAACTGGTAATTGGAGAGGGAGAAAGAGAAAAGGGTGTGTGGGGAATCAAGTGCAGAATGGCATGGCAACTGGCGTACCGATTACGGTGTACCAATGGGGATAGACCCCTTAACCTCCTCATCTTAATTCATATATATATTCACGATTATAGCTGGCTGCTTAAAGTTAGTAAGTGATAAAAAAATAAAGTTTCTAAAAATTAAAAATGGTACACTAAAAATTGAAAAAAAAAATAATAAAAATAAATAAAAATAAGATAAAAAAATAAAATTAAAATTAAAAGAATTTAAGTTAAAATTCGGTATAATTAGGGACCAGTTGTCGATGCCATAAAACTTTTGAGCATGATTAAAAATTGAGATTGCTGAACGTGTGGGCCGTAACGATGAATCTGAACATAGTAATACATTAATACATTAATAGTAGCCTCCCCCCCTCAAAAAAAAAAAAAAAAAAAAAGGCTGATCTCAGTACCAAAGTTCTGGTATTTTATTATTATTTTTTTTAATATTATTTTTTTATTTATTTTTTTTTTTTTTATCCTTTTTATTTCACTTAAAAAAAAAAAAAAAAAAATTTAACTGTTTCACGAGTTGGCAAAAGAATTAAGGTGCATATCGGGAAAAAGTTCCAGGTTATACGGATGGTACAAAGACCCTCGAACACTTAAACTTTTCTTTTAAGATGATTTTGTAAATGCTTGTTATATAATTTTCTTTCGTGTACTATGTGTACAATGTGTTACATTAGTGCAGTCTGTCTTAGCAAATTTTAATAAATATGACAATTAAACGTCTCTTATATTATTTAAAGAAATAATTTAGTTTTACTCTGAAACAACACTGAATCAAGACAACACACATATCTGCCTCTAACTTGTATTACGTCCGTTTGGTTTTTACATGCAAAATAAATAATATTTTATCATTATATACCCTATAGCCTATAGTTGTGAATCAGCTCTATAATTTCAGCACTTTGTAAAATTAATTTTTCACTCAATATCACTTTTTAAATTATGTCGCATCTTTTTGACATCCTCTGTCAAATACTAAATTTCTAGTCTTGTGGTTAAAAAACAATTTATCTTTATCATTGTATCATTTTCATTTTAAAGAAATCATTAAAATCATTAAAAAAAAAAAAAATTATCAAAATCATTTTCATTAAAAAAATCCCAGAAAACGTATTCTATACCCCGTTTGGTTTTATAAATAACCATATTTTATTATTTTTATTATTTATCCTATTCCCCCACACTTCTGAATCACTCCAGGAAAGGATATCAGGATAAATATGTTGTTTATCTACAAGTAAAATTAAAGTAATTTAAATAAATTAAAATATATATAAAAAAATAAATAAATAAATAAAAATTACAGTTGAGATCACTTGAAGCTTACATTCCATAAGCTTCAAGATAAAAGTAGAATTTTTTAAAATTCTTTTACTAATTTAATTACTCAGATCTATTTTCGAAATATAACATTATATGTGAGTTTTCGCTTCATTTCTGTCAATCACCATTGATTTTGTGGAATAATAACATTATTTAGCGTAGCATTCTATTTATTTAAACAGCCATTTATGTGCATTTAAAATTGAGAGTATTTCACTTGTACTTATAATTTCGTATTCAAGATTATTGAGAAATTAAATACATATGTATGCCTGATTATAAACCATAATGCATCTGTTATGAAGTAGACAATACTACTGTGCCCAAAAAGTAAGACCAATTATTATTTTTTCAAAAACTCTTATTTATTCTTCCAAATTTATTTCATCGCCTTCAAAGCAATCCCACGGACACAATGCACCTATGCCAACATTTTTCCAATCTTCAATGCATGCTAAAAAGTCATCGGCAGGGACGGCCTTCAAAGCGCTCGCCGAATCAGTTTGAATCGCTTCAATCGACTCAAAAACGGTGTCCGCGGAGTGGTCTTTTTGAGTTTAGGGAATAGCCAGAAGTCGCACGGTGGGAATACGGTGGTTGTGGAACGATATGGGTTTAATTTTTGGCGAAAAAGTCACGAAGAATCAATGCCGTGGGAGCTGGCGCATTCAGTGTTTTCGGTACCAATCGAGATTCACGCGTTTGAGGACCAAAATGGAACTGACCGATTCTTTTGAAATTCCAGCATCACCAGCAAGGTCTCTAATTGTAAATCGACGGATTGCAAGTACCAAATCTTTAATTTTTTGGACGTAAGCTTCGTCGGTTGAGTTTGATGGTCGACCAGGGCGTTCTTCGTCTTCAACGCGTTCTCAGCCTTCTTTTGAATTGTTTATACCACTTGTAAACATTTCTTTCCCGATATAGGAATGCTCACCGAATGTCTTTTGCAACATTCTAGACGTTTCTGCAAACAAAATTGAATGCAAGTTCTTTACTCAATTAATTCAGACATTTCAAAAATCGCCGGTATCAGTTATAGCGTCTCACAAAGCCAAATGTAACTCAAACACTGATGGATATTTTGACGTCAAATTTCGCACAGATGTCAAGGACAGTGCCAGCAACGTAGAAAAAAAAAAATTGGAATTCCATAAGCCCCAGGAATTTTAAATTGAAAATTGATCTTACTTTTGGACGCCGTAGTACAACTAAATTGTGGACTTTGCTTGCTAAACTTTACTTGTTCTTCAAGAATAAAAAAAGCAAAATAAGGAAATGGAGCTTCTTTCTGTCTTTTGACATTTTTAGTCAAGGCTAATCCTTGAAAAGATGTTATCATATGGTAGAAAAATCTTGATGGAGTCAATTGAGCATTTTACTGCGGTTAAATTCAAAAATATGTTTTGTTGCGACCGCGGTGGCAGATTTCTATTCTAGATTACATTTTTAGACGAATAAAATCAAATTTATGGTGAAATGATACGGCATTATGTCAATGTTTAACAAAAACAAAACAATATATTTCAGCACTTTTACACACTTCAGTGACTGTGAAAAAATGATCGTAAACTGAAGGCCGTTTATCTTCGACTGGAATGCTAATTTACAAACCAAAAATTGTGGTAAGTACTTCCGAGTTGTTTGTCAAATTTGAGATATAGAGATAATGTGAATCTCTGATTTGAGATATCTTTAAGAAACTAACAGATATGATTCGGATATAGATAGTAAAGCATTTTCGGTTTGGTTTGGTTTGTCGCTCTACAATCATCTTATGCACACAAGAGTTAACAGAACGGGAACTACAGTTTAAAGTGGATTCCGAACCACCAACAGACATACATGCCACCTCCAGGATTCGAACCTGGAGCCTGTGGTCAAAAGATTTTTATAATAGTTTGGTAGGATTTCATTAGAGAAAAAAAGAAAAGAAAAAAAGCGCAGAAATAATTATAATTAAATAATTTAATATAGTAAAATATAACAACGCATTACCTGATTTGTTTAAGTGTAATATATGAAATTTTTATAACTTTTAATGACGTAAAACTTTTAATTTCTTCTTCTTCTTTGGTGTGTCAAGGCATTCCCATGGTGAGTCAAGGCATTCCCATGGTGAGTCAAGGCACTCTGACTACTGGCAGATTTCGAGACAAGAGATGTTTTCTTTTTTATGGGGTAGGGTTGTCAGCCCTACGTCCTATCACTCTACAGTCATATTAGACCGGGACGTACGTATTACATTAATGCATGCGATTAAAGTTATTGTTAACTTTGTTCTAGATAAATAAATTTTGTTAATAGATAAAGAAATTAATTGTAGAATATTTTTAAATTTGAAAAGAACTTTCAATCGGTCGGTTTTCTATATTTTTACATAAAATATGCTTTTCATTTGACCTGTTAAAAAGTGATTTTATTTTTTTATAAATATCTGATGCATTTTTTTTCAATTGGAAAATGAATTACATTATTATATATTTTGTTTTTTATCTAAATTGGAGATCCCAAACCATTTGTTTGAATTAAAAAAAATGTATTAAACTTTTAAAGTTTATGATTGATTAAATAATTTTTATTTTGTATCTGATGGCCGATTGACTAGCTTTCTGGCCATCGGTGCGCAGGTTTCGGGTTAGAGTCCCAGCGGTAACAAGGATGTTTTTATTGGTTCGGAATCCAATTTAAACTGTAAGTCCCGATCTGATATGATTGATGAGCGTGGGGCTGACAACCCTATCGCTTAAAATGAAAACATCTCTTGTCTCGAAATCTGCCAGTAGGCAGGCGGACTTGTCCCACTGTGGGGCTGTTGCGCCAATGAAAAAGAAAGGATTTTTATTTTAGAACGGGAAACAATTGTAAATATCAAAGTATGGGGGAAGTGGGAACAATATATGAGAAATTGTTTTATTCGCAAAACTCTATGATTATATTAGACCGTGACCTACAGTTTAAAGTGGATTCCGAACCACTATAAGCATCCATGGCGCCGCCGGGTCTCGAACCCGAAATCTGTGGCACCGAGAGCAAGAGCGCTGGACACTCGGCCATTTAGGCCCTAATTTATCAATCTTTATCGAAGATTGAACAATTATAAACAAGAAGAACAAATCAAATCTATGAATCAGAAATTAATGATATTTCAAGGACATTAATTAGTTTGCATCTTGGGTTACCGTGCATCTTGTTATGTTAACTTGTATCTTGTATTAATTTATATCTTGCTTTTTATCTTATTAACAAATTGAAACAGCCATAAGAATATTTGAATAAAACCTAATGTAGTCACATTTTCTATTAACTTCTTATTTAGCATTCTGTCAGCATGCTAATTCATACAATTATCTGTTTAGCCGCCTCGTGGCTCAGTGGCAATGTGCGCCTCTGGCGAGCATTAGGGCTGAGGTTCAATCCTCTGGCGTTTGAGATGTTCAGCATCTTGCTTCGTGAGTTTTCCGGGTTTTATAGAATACGATACGATACGCAAATGCGGGTAGTTACTTAAGTACTCCTTCTTCCGCGACTCGGAGTCAAGTCAGACTTCTATCTAAGGGTGCTCCATCATAACAGATTGGCCTGGTGGCCAAGTGGCTAACGCTCTGGCCTTTGATATCTCAGGCTCCAAATTGAATCCTGGCGGTGGCATTGATATTTGTGTGGCTCGGAATCCACTTTAAACTGTAGGTCCCTGTAAGATGATGATCGTAGAGAGATAAACCAAATCAAATCATCATAACAGGAGCTGCACTTTTCCACCACCCATGAATGCTGCATGTTGACCAATTGGCTAGAGCTCTGGCCTTTGTACCACAGGCTTCAAGTTCGAGTCCTGTCTGTGGCTTTGGATGTTTGTTTGTGGTTTTGAATCCTCATTAAACTATAGATCCCGGTCTAATTAGCCTAAAGTGTGCACAAAATGACCGTAGAGCGACAAACCAAACCAATCCCTCCATGAGTAGATTACTAATGGGATGTCCGTCCCGCCCTACTGGAAACTGTGGATTAGAAACTAGTTGAGTTAGACACAGCAACATTATCAGTTATAAACAACATTATCAGCTGCAAATTGTGTTTCTTTCCGTGCATTTTTTGAAGAAGTCACTTTCAGAAATTTCATTAAAATGCATACAATTGTGAGATGTTCAAAATTTTTTGAAAGATGCATGCAGTTTTTTTCCACTTATTTTAAAGGTATGAACTTCTGAAATAAGTATTTAAACCCAATTAAAAAAATCTTAGTTTTATTTTTTAACAACTTTATGGATTTTATACCAGGATAATATTATGTTTCTTCTTAATTGGCGCAACAGCCCTTGGCTGGATTCTCAGTTCCACGCCCAAAGCTCTACAGTTATATGAGATCGGGACCTACAGTTTAAGTTTGACTGTGCTCTGTGACCTGTACAATCATATGAGTCAGAGACCTACAGCTTAAAGTGGATTCCGAAACACTACAAGCATCCATGGCACCGCCTGGACTCGAACCCTGTGGCACCGAGGGTCAGAGCGCTAGTAACTCGGCCATCAGGAGCTAATATTATGCTTACCCATAAAAATAGGCTAATACCTATAAGAAAACATGGCTTATAAAAATTCATCATTAATATTGAGAAAATTGATCTCACCAAGAATTTGCTCCATTTTTAAATTGGGTTTCTTATATAATTTTTAAGGGGCCTCAATGGCCGAGTGACTTGCGCTCTGGCTCTCGGTACCACAGTTTTCGGGTTTGAGTCCCGGCGGTGCCATGGATGTTTGTAGTGGTTCGGAATTCACTTTAAATAGTGGGTCCCGGTCTAATAGGATCGTAGAGCGTTGCGGGGGCCTTGTTACTCCGCGTCCGTGGCTTATCTTCAAGTTACACGCGCCCCCTGGGTAAGGCAAAGTGAGTAACATCTGTGCAGCGCTTGCCTTAAGGCATCCAAGACCAAGCTGTCTAAGTGTTTGCCAGCTGCATTGGGAAGAAAAAACAAAAATTTTGAGATGCTTGATCTACCAAGATTTTTTTCCAGTTTTAAATTGGGTTTCTTACATAATTTTTAAGTTATAAAATATAATTGAAATCTTTAACTTAACACGTATAACAGGTTTTATTTATTTATTTAAAAAAAAAATGAAATTAAAACGGAGCAATACAAGTAACAATTTCACCTTGAAAACGAGTTGTTGGCTGAAATTAAAGTTAGTTTGAAATTTCAAATTTAAAGAAACCAGATACATTTCCAACCTTGAACGTCCTTGGATTCGAATTGATAAATTGTTATTTAAAGGAAAAAAAAAAAAAGAAAGAAAATAATAAGGTGTTGAGTAACGATACTTCGACACCTGACCTTATTTTCTCCAAGGTCGCGATTCGAACTGTTTCAAAATTTGACACTCGATTTAGATGTTTATATTTAAAAGGGCTCTGGACCTGACCAAGCGTCATGCTCTGAAAAACTTACTTCGTGTTTCTCGGTTCATTCCTTTTTCTCTATTTGTTCAGTGCTGCGGGTTGTATAAATAAATATTTTACACTACAATTTTTCAGAGAAGAATATATATATATTCTTCTCTGAAAAAAAAATATATATATATATATACAGTCCAGTCACATTAATGTCAAGAGCAAAAATATACACTCTTGTATATTCTGGCTTTAAGTGGAGTGTGAAAGGTGGTATTTAAGTGGAATTCTTTATATACAGTCCACTGCAATGTGCTGCCACCTGCCTTTTGTGATGGGTTATTTCACGTTGAAGTCGAAAGTAGGTGGTGATCACTGTTCGATAGCTCGGACACACAAATATAAACTTAAATAATCTTCGACACAGACACGAAGAAATGAATGGACTGTATAAATTTAATCTCCTTTATTTAAGCAGCCATCAAGCTCGAAGATGGACTGCCACACGCAACCTTTCTCGTTGGTTACACTTATTGAACTCTTTTACTTATGCAGCTATCAAGCTCGAAGATGCACTGCTAGACAACCTTTCTCTTTGGTCGCTGAGTTTCAACTCCTTTAGTTTATGCAGCCATCAAACTCGAGGATAGACTGCCACACAACCTTTCTCTTTGGTTGCAGAAGTTCAACTCTTACTTATGCAGCCATCTAGCTCGAAGATGCACTGCCACACGACCGTTCTCTACGGTCGTAGTTGTTCGACTCCTTCTTGCACTCTTTTTTCTCTCTCCCGTCACCTCACCCCCTGCCAGACACCCCCACAGACAGGATGTTTTTCTGGATATAGGGCGTTGACCTCCCCCTATGCAGGAAACCTGGGTTTCGACGTAACAGTCACATTAATGTGACTGGACCGTGTATATACACACATGCACACACACACAAACATATATATATGTATATATATTTTCTGGACGACATTTAGCATCGGCATATGCTAGTCATATGGAATTAACCCATACACTCACTATATGGACATATATGGAGCATTTTCACCAGGAGGCCTGGCTATTGATGCGAGATACTTTAAGCAGATTATCACAATTGTCCTTAGATCTCCTCGTTTCTGAAAACAATTTGGTTTGGTTTGTCGTTCTACGGTTATCTTGTGCACGCGAAGGCTACACAAGATAACCGTAGTTTATCTTATCCGGGACTTATAGTTTAAAGTGGATTCCGAACCACTCATAAACATCCATGCCACCGCCTGGATTTGAACATGAAACTTGTGGTACCAAAGGCCAGATCTGAAATCAGTAACTGCAGCAATGCTGTCGTAGGATTCAAATCCCGCTCTCTTGCACGTTGGTAGCGCTCTGGCCATTGGCATTACAGGATTCAGGTTTGAATTCTGACGATGGCATGGATGTTGTGAGTGGTTCAGTATCCACGTTAAGCTGGAGATCTCGATCAAATTAGTCCTAAGCTTGCAGAAAATGACTGTAGAACGCCAATCAAATCTGCACGTTAGCTGCGCTGTTGTCACTAGATAACTAGTTCACTAACCTAACTTAAACGCTTTTTTTTTTTGCTTTTACTATTATAATTATATACTTGTAAAAATAGAGAAGATCGATAAAAAGTAAAAAAAATCTTTAAACTCTTAAATGGGTTGATAGTTAAAAAGATCATGCTTTTGAATGTGTTAAGATAAGTTTTATTAATTAAAAAATATATTTTTATCAACAATCTTAAGACGTATTTCAGTTTTGAATAAATAACGAGTAGGCATTTAAGAAACTAAACATAACGTTTATTCTCATGTATATTTAACCTAATTTGAACTGTTATTATAAAGGTAACCACAGCCAATTAAAACTACTGTTGCAGATATTTTCCTTGATTGAATGTGATGAAAAGAAACTGATTGGCTTTTCTATTTTTAATATATTTTAAGAACGTGATCAATAAGAAGGAGAGTGGGATGTCGAAGTTATATTCTTTCTCAAATAAATGAATAAGTAAGAATATTTTTTTTTCTAATGCAGCTTGTTATACAGAGAAAGTTATGTTTATGCCATAAGCAGGCGTTGCACCGCTGTTACTCATTTAGTCACACAGGTGTCACATGTAGCTTGAAGATATGCTACGGACTCGAGTAACACTACTCCCACAACGCTCTACGATCCTATTAGACCGGGACCTACGGTTTCAAGTGGATTCGAATCTCTTCAAACATCTATGACCCTTTTTTTTTAAATTCACATAACTAAAATCGTTTTTATGATATTCAATTTATAAAAACATAAAAATAAAATAAAATAAAGTAAGAATTTAAAAAATTGAATTTCATAGAAGCTATGAAAGCTTTTATAACATAGAAGCTAAAGATTTCATAACAAAGAAGCTCCTATTAAACATAGAAGCTATTTTTCATAGAATTGCTTCTATGAAACCAATCTTTTGATAAATCAAATCAAGGGATTTCATGCAATGAGGAGATTTAAAAGTTAGAACTGTTAATAAGGTTTAATTATTTATCAGCTTATTATCTGACATACACTCTACAAATTATGTGTATATGATCTGGTTATGAAGTACATAATGTTATTCGGAGGGGTGTAATTTCGAGGAAAAGTGAAGCAGCCTCGGCTTCGACTGACTGGTTGTGCAACATCGCGTGAAATCTTTCTCCGATCAGCTGATCCCATCCATCCATCATCCACGGAAGGCTTCAAGTTTGGGAAGAGGATTAAAAGCCTCCGTGCTTCCTTGGAGGAAGAGATTGGGGGACGAAAGTGATGTTCCGTCAGGGATTAATCGCCGGTTTTGTCTTACCGTGGGAATCTAAAAGCAAGAAATACTGCCGTCATTCGTCTGGATTTCTTTAACAAAACACTCGATTAATCTTTTTTTATATATGTGTTCACCAAATCCACTCGTTATTCTGGTGTCAGCACCCGCGCCAAGTCAATTTAAACCCGATTTTTGATTTATTTACAGACCATATATTTAATCGCTTATAGCTGTATATTATTACTTATTCATACTTATACTGTATATTATTATCCAGGCGGTGGCATGGATGCTTTGTGTGTTGTTCCTAATCGCCGTTAAACTGTAGTTTCCGGTCTATTCAGCATAAAGTGTGAACAAAACCATCGTAGAGAGACAAACCAAACCATTTACTGCATATTATTGCTTATGGGTCGGATGGCCAAGTGGCTAGCGCTCTGGAGCTCGGTGTCCTGGATATTTGTAGTGGTTCGGAATTCACTTTAAACCGCAGGTCCCGGTCTAATTTGACTGTAGAACGTTGGGCATACGATTGACAATCTATAAAAATGAAACATCTCTTGTCTCGAAACCTGCCAGTAGACAGACGGCTGGGCGCACAATGGGGCTGTTAAGCCGATGATGATAATTTCACAAAAAAAAAAAAAAAAAAAGGTCAGCATATAATATATAAATTTTGCTGTGACATCTACGCACTTTTTTTCTTCCAATGACGAATAATAATCGGATGACATAGCCTTCAGAATGGCTTTCAGAGGAAACTCATACTCATTTGCGTGTCATATGAGAAAACTTATAAAACACTCGCCATCATATTTAATTGCTTTAATTCATATGATTTAAAGCAATTAAAGATTTATAATTTTGCCGTAAAATACTATTTTTAGTAAAAATGTATAAATTATTTATCATTGGATATATAATTAAATTCATAAATCATTATCATCACCAGTGGCGCAACAACCTCATGGCGGGCCAAGGCTGTCTGCCGGCTGGCAAATTTCGAAACAGGAGATGTTATCTTTTTATGGGGTAGGTTTGTCAGTCTACGCCCAACACTCTATGATCATATTAATGGACCTCCGGTTTAAAATGGATTCACTGCAAACATCTATGGCACCCTCCGGGACTCGAACTCGAAACCTGTGGCACCGAGCGCTACGCACTCGGCCATACATTCATAAATACAAAGCAGAATTTTAAAAATATATAAAATATTATAAAAAATTATTCACTTAACTAAAAACCTGTATCTAAACAAACTGATAATTAACTTTGTTGTTGCATATATAATTGTACTATCATCTCATATTCAAGCAATTTGATCTAATTTTATTCTTATAAGTACGGAAATATATTAACATATTTTAGTTTTCGGAAAATAAGGCTAACTAATTTTCCCCTTTTTATTTTTTGTGGTAGCTATTTGAGTTGCGTGAGCGAGCTGGTATTTGAAACAATATTTAGAGTTCCTAGTTTCAGAATAAATTAGAGGACGTGATTTATGACTGTAAATTCTGACAGACAAATGAATTGAAGAGATAACGACAGACATCTTTTGTTAATCCTATTCGTTAAAATGCAAATCATTTGAATTTTGTTATTCACTGATATATCTTCCCTTAAAGCATTTTTAAAATTCCGTATTTCCTTTACACATTTTTTTCTCTTTATGATGAAACAAAAAATAATTATATTTTACAAAATAATACAACGAACAGCATAATTTTTAGTAAAAAATTTACAAATGCATGTTAAAAGAATTGGAATTTTTATTAATTTTTAAATGTTTAAAATATATGCACAAACAAATGCAATAGATTTTCAGAATTACATATTTAACGACAGTTGTTAGAATTCATAGGTCATAATGCGGTATGACCCATGAATTCTAACGCCAAATTATAACTTATGAATTCTAACCCCAAGTTAGGACCCATGAATTCTAACGCCAACTTATGTTCTATGAATGCTAACGCCAAGTTCTGACTCATGAATTCTAACGCCAAGTTATGACTTATATGAATTCTAACGCCAAGTTATGACTTATATGAATTCTAACATCAAGTTATGACCTATGAATTCTAACCCCAAGTTATGCCTCATGAATTGTAACGCCAAGTTATAACTTATAAATTCTCACCCTAAGTTATGAATTCTAACGCCAAGTTATAACTTATAAATTCTCACCCTAAATTATGAATTCTAACGTCAAGTTATATGACTCATGAATTCTAACGCCTATTATGACCTATGAATTCTAACCCCAAGTTATGCCTCATGAATTGTAACGCCAAGTTATAACTTATAAATTCTCACCCTAAGTTATGAATTCTAATGCCAAGTTATAACTTATAAATTCTCACCCTAAGTTATGAATTCTAACGTCAAGTTATATGACTCATGAATTCTAACGCCAATTATGACCTATGAATTCTAATACCAAATTATGACCTATGAATTCTGACGCCAAGTTATGAATTCTAACGCTAAGTTATGACTCGATTCTAACGCTAAGTTATGACTTTATGAATTCTAACGCTAATTTATGACCTGTGAATTCTAACGCAAAGTTATGAGCCATGACTGTCATTTATGTGACTCACAGCATATGGTATAAAATATAAACGAACAAATTGAAAATATCTCATTGATGTGTGATTCCAAAATTAGCATTTTGCCTCGTGTTCTCTCTCATTTATAACAACTTTTAAAGTCGATTTGAGTAATTAAATAGCTGTCTGAAGAATGCCAATTTACACCAGTCATTCAATAAGCATCCTCAAGTTGTCCACGTTAGAATGATTGTTTGGGATTTACCATTCTTAGTAATTCTAGCGTTTTACGAATTTTCTAGTCAACAACATGTAATGAAAGGTATTAAAGATTATTCTCTGTTATGATAGAGCCATCTATTGTAGATCTTGTGTTGTGGATGGCACTAAAAAAAAGCAGTGCGAATCAAATGCCTGTTTTCACGTTCTATCATAAGTATTTGATTTATGGAACTTTCCCCGTTTTTTATACAGGATATTTCACCACTAGGTTTACAAGCTTCTAAGGCAGGGGCGCAAATGATCTTGCGGGCCAACTGGAAATGCATCATAATTCCGCGGGCCGCATATAAATTATATATATCCCCATATTAGATTTAGATCCATGATAGACATTTTTTTTGGAAGAAAAATTGAAACATGATGAGTTAATATTTTTGTATTTACTATTATTATTACATGTAAACATAGACAATATAATAATAATGATAATAAACGCCCATTGTAAAAAGAAATATATAACACTTTCGGACTTGATCCACCAAGGAGCTGCTGTGCCAATGACGAAGAAGATAAATAGATAATGGTAGATTTTTTTGTCCTGCAAAATATTAAATCTTTTATTTCTTTAATGATATTCTTATTGTCCATTGTGTGGAAAAAAAAAAAAAAATTGAGATCTTTTCATATTTATTATTTTATCCCTTTTTAATATATATGTTGTTCTAATGCAGCCGGAAATACAGAGACAGTTAATCTTTATGCCATAAACAAGGTCCGCACCGCTGTTACTGATTTAGCACTACCCAGGGGGCACGTGTAGCTTGAATGATTTTTTAATATAACATGATATGGTATGTTTTTATGACTTTTAATATAAAAAACATACCATTTGTGTGCATTAGCATTTGGATATCTCTGACAATCACATCATCTGTGTATTTCATCGTATGTAAGGATGGATCAAAATAGCAGAAGTAAATAAGCAATTTGTTTCATGTACTACAAGTTCCATATCGTTCACAAGATAATTATTCCAAATGTATCTTAATCATCTTGTATCAACCATGGTTTACTCCGTCTCCTATTGAGATATTTCTTTTTTTTTTTAATTTTTAATGGGTTTAAAATTATATATTTATTCTAAAGTAAGCAGATGATTTGTAAAGGTTTGTGTGCCTCGTTGTTGCATTTGTTTATACGAATTGCAAAAGCGATACCTTGTGCAAAGGTGGTAAGGGGGTTACATATACACTTTCCAATGAGTTCAACTCAAGCTTGCCTGGACTTTAATTAAATTATACCTTGGAGAAAATTGAAGCCAATTACGTATGACTTTCATTTTTATGAAATAAAAAGAAATCTTGATAAGTTTCTGCTGTTCGCAATGATCTACGCTTACGAAAACGGTTTTATTTTATCTTCTTGGTTGATAATAACAGACGCGTGAAGAAAATTTTCGATTTAATAACCTCTTTCTTTTTTTTTTTTTTAACAGCCACTGATTCACTGAACACCAAACCAACTGTGAAATCTCTTTCCAAAACAACGCTCTTTCAAAACGGCCTTTCGTTAATAAGCCAAGTTGCGGAAAACATAAATCAGTTCGAACACTTTTTATGACTTTTTTTAAAGTAACATTCGATAAAGTTTACATAACGTAGTTTATTAATGCAATTTTAAAACGAACTATATTTTGTTTAGATCAGGGTTCTTAACCTCTGTTATCAATGTGCTCTTTCCTCAGAAAAAAAAGAGCCCCAAACTCATTTTCGGAGAATCATTTTCATCATTCTGAGAATCATTTCTTCAGTCGCTTATCAACGATAATATGGGGCCTTATAATCATTTGATTACTAGAATTACCAGAACTGCAGAATTACCAGAATAGTTCTCAAACTATACAGTTCGATAGTTCGTACCATAACTCTGCAAGCTAGGCTACCATGTCGCATCTAATAATTTTACAATTGTAGCTGGGGGCCTGATGGCCGAGTGACTAACCTCTGGCTACTCGGTGACAAGGGTTTCGGGTTCGAGTCCCGACAATACAATGGATGTTTGTAGTGGTTCGGAACCCACTTTAAAGCACCCGTAGGTAATAAGACTGCAAGGCGTAGGGTGCAGGTGCAACTCTACCCCGTCAAGGTGAGTATCACAGAGCCAAGTCAGATTCTACCTGAGGGGTGCTCCCTCA
>BPLR01002717.1:0-19910 GCA_021605095.1 Caerostris extrusa | reverse complement strand
AATTTTCAGATAAGACATTTATTTTACAATAATTTGTTTTCATTGCATGATGATATTTAATTTTTAATTATTGCATTTTTTGTTCTAATTCTATAAAAGTAATTGTTTTTCATTGTGTTTAAATTTTGAAAAGGTTATTTTAGAAAAGAGAATTCTATACAGTTGCTATTTTTTTATTTGTTTTAAATACTTAATCATTATTTTTAATTTGGGATATTCTATGCATTTGAATCATATGTTTTTATATGTCTTTCTTTGATAAATTAATATTAACTAGTAAAAATATCTAGAAATGTTTCTGTATTTGGATGATAGAGTAGAAAGTGCTATTTGACTTAACAACTTATTGATTTAACTGATGTGTACTTGAGTTTATGAAATGCTAATTGATTATAATTGAAATATTTTAAAAATGCTTCTATATTTAGATGAGTATTGATATTTTTTGTGAAGTATTATTTGTTTTGAGATTTATATCAAATTAAGGGTAAAGCTCATTTATTTTTATTGTTTGTTTTGGAGATATAAATTTTAAGAAAATTTAAAATGGCTTATTTAGCTAAAGGTCTAAAAAGAAGACTTAAATATATTATGTAAAGAATTATCAATAACCACAGAACCCGATTTCAGAATTATTGATTATAAGAATGCTATTCTTAAAAGCGACGATTATGATGTGAGTGGATTTTGTAGGGAGTTGTTAAACAATCTTCATTATTAATCAGAGGAACACGAAGAGAGATGAAGACGAAAGACGTGAAAGATGAATTAGAACTGGAAAACTAAGAATAACAGCTGAAGTCGAAAGAAAAACTGAGGTAAAAGAAATAACCCTAGTATAGAATTTAGAAACCTAATGCAAAAACAACGGAGGAAGATATCAGTTTATATTTAGTACTGTTTGAAAGACAAGCTATTCGGGTGTCGTTACCAGAAGGAGAATGGGTTCTCACAACTCTTAGGACTACTGCCTATGAGATACACCAACTAATTGCTCGTGAGCCAGAGGAGAGAATTAATGATAAACTTATATAAAAGAATTATTGTTCGCGTTTCAAACGACACCCGAAGTTTCGTCAGTTATTTGTAGCCATACAAAAAATCTCAGAGAAGTACATGGCGAGATATTATCACGAATTACACATACATACTTCGAAGGCTGGACCTCAGCGTTAAAGATAACAACGTTCGATCAATTGAGACTTAATAATCACGGACCAGATTAAATCGAGTTCCATCTGATTTTAAAGTTTATTATTTAAGCGAATGGAGTAGTATTATTTCCCCCTGCGGTATTGGTTGAGATACTTGACGACAAGAAAACGTAAAAGGTTCCGTTGTGAGCATCTTTCTAACAGCGACCGTGAACGAAATGTCTTAAACAACCCTTACCAAAATTTCGGTGCATTCATCAGGGACCAACACGTGTAAAGCCAAATTAGCTGTGAGGACGTATAGCATAGGAACAACAGAGTTCTGACGGTGGAAAAAGCGAGACCATTACGATGTCACGAATGTGGGAGATGCTGACATTTAAGATCCTATTGTCCTAAATTAGAGAAACGAAACGAAATAGTTCAATATTTCAGAAAAAAAGTAATGAAAATCAAAGCGTACGGCAAATATCATGTCGCTCCGTTCGTTCTGCAATGTCCACAGAAGGACTTAAAAAACTTGAAGAAATTAAGTTAAAAAACAGAACAGTAGTCGCACTTATCGACACAGGTAGTTCCGTAAGTCTACTACGGGAAGATGTGTGTACTGAGACACCACACTTTTCTGATAAAGAAATAGTGTTGACAGGAATCGGAAATTCGCGGGTTTCAACTAAGGGCTGTTTTCAACAAGAATTTATCATAGATGGAATGATTTCATTCTGACATGACATGTGGTGCCAACCTCAGCAATTACAATTTCAGGTCGTTATAGGTACTGATATTTTTAGATCAGGCTACGTTAATAATCAATGAGGAGGGCATTGAATTTAACAAAAAAAAAAAAAAAAAGAATGCATGGTTAATGCAAGTATCTGAATTAAATCTAGATGAGGAGATCGAACTAAGTCACATCGGCGACACAATGGTAAAAGAATAAACTTTCAGACATGATCTCTTCGTATAAGCCAGAGGAAAATGAAACTACCGATGTTTCTATGAAAATCCTTTTAAAAGATGACATACCCGTTTATCAACGAGCTCGTCGCCTGTCGCTTCCAGAAAAACAAGAAGTTAATAAACAGATCCAGGAATGGCTAGAACAAGGGATAATAAGAAGTAGTTCTTCTGAATACGCCAGCCCTATTGTGCTAGTGAAGAAAGACAACACAACTAGGTTGTGTGTAGATTATAGAAAGGTAAATAGGAAACTCGTCAAAGATAGGTTTCCTTTACCTCTAATCGATGACGTTTTAGATAAATTGCAAGATGCAAAAGTTTATACTACATTAGACTTGAAAAATGAATTTTTTTCACGTTGCTGTAGATGAAGAGAGTCGTAAATTCACATCTTTCGTCGTTCCGGATGGGCAATATGAATTCAATAAAGTACCTTTTGGATTGAGTACCAGCCCTAGCGTTCTCCAAAGGTATGTTTACAGTATTTTTAGGCATTTGATGAACAAGGGTATTGTTATAACTTATATGGATGACTTAATAATCCCATCTGAAGACGAAGTGGAAGGTTTGGAGAAATTAAAAGTTGTACTTGAGGTGGCCTCAAATACGGACTAGAGATAAAGTTCAAAAAATGCCAGTTTTTGAAAAGAAATGTAGAATTTCTAGGTCACATAGTTGAGAATGGAATTATCCGTCCATCTCCTGCAAAAACACTCGCGGTTAAGAGGTTTCCCGTGCCAACGAATGTGAAACGCGTCCAAAGTTTCCTAGGTCTGACAAGTTATTTCCGGAAATTTATCCCTGAGTATTCTAAAATTGCCAAGCCTTTAAGCGATTTGTTAAGAAAAGATCACCCATTCACCATGGGCGAAGATCAGATAGATGCATTCGAGAAACTTAAAGACTTGCTAACGAGAAGCCCAGTTCTGACTATTTTCAAGCAAGGAAGAACAACAGAATTACACACAGATGCAAGTAAATATGGTTATGGTGCTGTATTATACAAGCAGCGGAAGATGGAAAGTTGCATCCAATCCATTATATGTCTAAAAAACGAGTTTAGCTGATGAAAAGTACAATAGTTACGAGCTAGAAGTCCTTGCTCTGGTGGAGGCTTTAAAAAAATTTCGTATTTATTTATTGGGTAATAATTTTAAAATTGTCACTCGATTGCTCAGCATTCGAGAAAACCATGGGAAAAAAGGACCTTGTTACTCGAGTCGCGAGATGGGTCTTACTATTAGAAGAATTCGATTATGAAATAACTCATAGACCTGGCGACAGAATGAAACATGTAAATGCTTTTAAGCAGATACCCGGTTATGATGATAGTGGATGATACCATAACGGCTAGACTGAAGAAAGCACAGTTAGAAGATGAAAACATTTGCTCATTAAAAGCAACTTCTTAACAGTAATGAATCGCAAGAATATTTCACTAAAAATGAAATCCTTTATAAATGTGTAGGTGGTCGAGAACTTATTATTTCACCAAGCGACATGCAAACGGAATTGGTTAAATTAGCACATGAGAAAGGTCATTTCTCAGCTGCCAAGACAGAGGAAGTCGTAAAACAAGAATTTTTTATTCCAAATTTAGACAATTTGACCCGGAAGGTGATTGCAAACTGTGTACCTTGCATATTATCCAACAAAAAATGTGGGAGGAAGGAAGGATATTTAAACCCCATCCCCGAAAGGGGATGTGCCTTTAAGCACTTATAGACTTTATCGGCCCCTTACCGTCAACCAATATCAGCATATTTTCACGGTGATCGATGCTTTTACTAAATTTACGTGGTTGTATCCAGTTAAAACGGTTTCCACGAGAGACGCTCTAGACAAGCTGAAACTACAGCAGAAAACGTTTGGAAATCCTTTAAGAATAATAAGCGATAGAGGATCCGCTTTCACCTCAAAGCTTTTTAATGATTATTGTACGGAAGAAGGTATCCAACACTTGCAGATTGCCACCGGTGTCCCGCGTGGAAACGGGCAAATTGAGAGAATTCATTGTACATTTATACCAGTCCTGGCAAAATTATCTCTAGAGGACGCCACGAAGTGGTATCGGTATGTTGATAAGTTACAAAGGATCCTTAACAGCACAACGAATCGTAGTACAAAATGGACGCCATTCGAACTCTTGACTGGTGTTAAAATGAAAAAACAAAAAGGATATAAAAATCATAAGTTTATTAGAGGAAGAAATAAATGAAGAATTCCAGTTCCAAAGAAGTCGAATTAGGCAAGAAGCTGAAGCAAACATTCAAAAAATCAGGCTGAAAACAAGAAGGCCTATGACAAGAAGAGAAAAAAAGCCATTAAATATCACATTGGTGATCTGGTAGCAATTCAACGAACACAGTTTTGCGTTGGTCAGAAATTGAGACCTAAATTTTTGGGTCCATACAAAGTTACTAAGGCGTATCAAAAGAGACAGGTATGAGGTTGCAATAGTTGGGGACCATACATGATCTAATATAACCTCTACCTCTGCTGATATGATGAAACGTTTTTGTGAATCTTACATTTTTTTTATTAGTAGTATAGTATTAGTTTATAGTTTTAGTATATGCATTTTTGAATTTGATATCAGTATTAATCGCATGTATTTTAAAATGTGATATTATTGAACTTATTGTCATTTTATAGTATTTTCAAACATTATTTCCTATTTTTATTATTGGTCATTATATTTTTTTAATATGATATTTGATTGATATTTTGTCATTATTAATGTGAACTACTGATAATCATTCTCCAATCATTTGATATTTGTGTGTTAAGTCACTGGGGCCAGTGACCTGCAGGATGGCCGATTCTGTAGGATTTGTTTGCCTACTAAACACCAGATGAAAACACATCACGGACTATGTGCCTTTCACACCAACCTTTTGCCATGTAGTAGCAGTATTGGACCTTGAACTCTGGCCCTGGAAGAAGGGAAAAACCCGTAGTTTGGCGCGAGAGGAGAAAGCTAACGGACATGGGAGACGCTGCGTCAAGCAGCGGTAGAAAATGGTTGTGAATGTATCCATACTTTCTGTAAATATTTATGTAAATATATTAATTAAATATATGTTGTTGAGAGACCAACGCTTCTTTAAGTCGCTTTAAAATACACCCCTAGATTGCCTCCCTCTGTCTTTAAAAATTTGCTAGACTGAGAGAAAAGTCTACATGTATGTACCGTACCATGAAATGACACTATAATATTAAAAATTTATTTTAAGTGGAATGTTAACTGCGTTACAATAAAAATATCAATATTTTATAATCTCCTTTGCATGAACAGTGTTTAATAATAAAAAAAAGACACTATATTCATACATACAATACTGAATGTGAAGCTAAACGAAATGTAAATATTATACACTGTTTTGAATTTTTATCTGCATCACTAAAGTGTTTCTTCAACCGTTAAAGCTTGGTATAAAACTGTTTTCTCTAATAAATGAAGGTAAAATCTTTTTTTTTGGAGCGATGAATATTCATAATATGGTACTACAGCTACCTAAACATGTGATAATAAAACTTTTGCAGTGCATTTTCAGTAGAGACAAAATGATGAGGTTATCGAAAGTTGTTTTTGGAATGAACTTTTAAGATAACTAACTTATTCATGAAAATTTTTTCTTCAACGAGAAAAGAAAAGTTGTAATAATAATAAAAAAAAAAACTTAACAGTTTTCATTTTTGTTCTTCATCGCTTGGAAGAAAATGAAGAAGAATAGATCTTGTTTTAAAGTTTTAGAAAATTTCTTGTTTAATGAAGTCATTTCTGTGAGGCAGAATAAAGTTTTGTGTTTTTAAAAAATATTTTCATCATGTTTGTTTTGTTTTCCAATATTTCATTATTCATGTTTTTGTTTTTCGTTGTTGTTGTTATAAAAAACATTTCTGGTTTAAACAATACGTAACATTAAAAAAAAAAAGTATTCATGACTTGTGAATAACTGAACTCTTTGTTATCATATTTTGGATTATGCAAACAATATATCTTGCGATTTATGAGTATTTCTTTTTTGAACTGACGAGAAAATAAAGTTTTTGTTAATATTTGCTTTTATAACAGCTTCAATGTTTAAATTTTATGGAGACTAAATTTTATAGCAGAAAGTGAGTATATTTTTAAAACAATTTCTACATAAAACTATTTTTTCGAAATTTATGTTTTATTCTCCATGCTAAAAACACTATTTTATTAGACAACATTACTGATTTTATGATTTTTAATAGAAAAATTTAATATCAGAATTAAAAAAATATTTTTTTCTTTTCGAATTTTTTTACATAGTGTTTAAAAGATGGATTTTAATCAAATTACAAAAACACTTAAAATACGAAAGACTTTTGAGTTGCATCTTTATTTTTAAATAAAGCAACAAAGAAAAAAAAAAATTAACTTTATTCAACACAAAAATTTACTTGTGGCATCTTGTTTGATTAAATTATAGATTCAGGATTGAATATTTTTTATAAATATTTTAGTTTTAGAAACTATGAAAAATGTCAAATTTAAAGACACTGATCAATATTATATAAACTAAACAACTTCTCATAAAAAGTTGTCTTAACATTAAGAAGTTATTCCTTTTTCAATTCCTCCTATTAACTCACACTCTCTTGTTCAAATTTTTCATCATTAATAAAATACTTTTTATTCCTCCACTCAAGTTCAAATGCATATTTTTGAACTTGTAGTGGATGACACATGATGTTAATACAGTTTTTCAAATATTAATTAATTAATTAAATTTAATTAATTAATCTTAGTTTTTAGATTTAAGTTACATATATCTACCAATAGAGGGCGCCAGATAAACTTAAAAAAAAGAATGAAAATTATTTATAAAGGACTTTCTGCAATAGAGTGAAAAAAAAAAGTAGGGAATTGACTTTTTTATATTACTTGTTTTATGCTTTTAATTCTTTTTTCAATTTAAAATTATATCAGTATTGAAATTTTTAGTAATAAGTATTATTATTGAATCACTGTTAAATATTCTTTAATTTAAGTAATACGTTTTACACAGGATTAATTTTTTCGAATTTCAAAATTTATATTTTTTAAAAATAAAAGTTTTTATTTTTAGTAAGAAAAAAAAATGGTGCGTTTTATAATTAATAAATAATTTTTATTTGCACGAGGAATTAATTATCGTTTGATTGTTTTGACCTTTGTTTATTAATAAAATATAATTACTTTTTAGATATATTTTAAGTAAGGTAGTACAAATAGCTTAAATATAGTTGAGAATAAAATCTTTAAATTATTTTCTGATTAATATTTAAAAAAAAAAAAAAAAAAAATACACTAAAAGTCATTTAAAGAAAACACAAAAGAAACTGACGTCAGTTTTCATTTAAAGATGGCAAAAAATTTGAAAAACTGTAATTATTAGTGACGTATTAGGTTTACGAAAACCGCTGTTCTAAATCATCTTGACAGCAGAATTTGATATGAGGTTTGAAAAAAAGTTATCTCCAATAAATATCCCTTTTCTTATTCAACTTTTCTTTAAATAATTTTGATACATTTAGCTGAAAAGTTTTTAAACTATAAAGACAGTGGAATCGTATGATAAATTTTTATTCTAAGCAGTCAAGATACAGTATGTTTTAAAAAATGCAGATGTCTTCATTAATTTCGTAAAAGATACACCTTTTCTCTGTATATATATATATATATATATATATATATAACTTCTATTTTAAGTTTCAGATTGCACTTTTCTTATATACATATTGGTACATAGTACATCTTAGATACACATAGTGGACATATTTGTGTTAGGAATTGAGGTTTTTTTTTTTTCTAATAAAAACGACTTTTTTAAAAATAATTTATTCGTTTTAAAACTATTTATTGTTTAGAAAATTGAAAAAGCCCAACTCTTTTTTAAAATAATATCATTTGCCAGAAAGTGCTGAAAATGAACTCGTATTATAAATCAAAACTAACAACATTTTGTGATCACACTTAATTTTCTTGCAGCTTTCTGATTTTAAATAAAAATATATCACAAGAATTGTCGTCTGCAGTTTAAAACTATTATCTTTTCTTCAAAATATTTCAAATTTATTGTAAACATTACAAGTTGGTATGGATAACTACAAAATCTGATTATAAAATAAATGACGTAATAAAAGATGGTAAATATAACCTTGTAGTTAATATGCTTTGTACTTTTTTTTTAAATATTGTAAAACGATGAAAATGGCCTAGTATAACTGAAACTGCTGTAAAACTAGATTACAGTTTACACTGGAAATTTCATCTTGAAACAAGTAAAACCAAGATATTGGATGCAATTGAATTTTATGAATGATTTGCATTAAAAAGTCAAACATGAAATTATTACACTAAGGTATATAACTATTGTAGCTGAATAGTAGGATAACAATAAATCAAATATATTTTAGGTTGATGAAATAATTACTACATGATTGAAATTTGCGAAGAATTTTATTGATTTATTTGTTTGCTTTTCTGATTTTATATTTTTATTATTAATAGTTTGATTTTAAGAATGTTAAGAAAAAAATTCTGGTTCTTATGGAAGTTATCAAGGATTAATAATGAGTTAGAAACTATGATAAAACTTGAGGCTTACTTTGTTCTTATTTCTTATCATTACCTTAAGCAAATAGCCCTAAATGATTCTGATTAATAGTGTAATGGCTGCTATGTAACTGCTGTGGAATTATATGGAATTTAGCAGCGGAATATAAACAAGTAATATAAAAACAATTTTTTTTTAAAGTCAATTCCTACTTTTTTTTTCACTGTATTGCAGAAAGTCCTTTATAAATAATTTTCATTCATTTTTTTAAGTTTATATGGCACCATCTATTGGTAGATATATGCAACTTAAATCTAAATAAAAGTAAAATTAATTAATTAAATTTAATGAATGAATTAATATTTGAAAAAAAACAGTAATAACATCCAGTGTCATCCACTACAAGTTCAAAAAAAATGTATTTGAACTTGAGTGGATGAATAAAAAGTATTTTATGAACGATTGAAAATTTGAACAAGATATATATAGGGAGAGTGTGACCTAATAGAAGGAATTGAATTAAAAAAAAAAAAAAAAAAGAAAAGACAAATGAAACGAATGCAATTGTTAGCAGACGAATAGAAAATAAAATAAAGAAAAATATAAAAATCATCTCAATCGCGAGTGCAAACATACGATAACGATTAAAATCAATTATAATAATAGATGCAACTAATAATGTTACTCGCAACAAAGTATCAAAATGGCATCAGGCTCGAAATATCAGCGTAGTAAAATTTCTGTGTATATAAAACAGTGAATCACAAAGTTAGTAAGAATGTATAAAGACTTTTCTCATTCATAAATAGAACATTTGATATAAAAATATATTTAAAAGACAGGGCCTTCTGGTTGCGTGAACAAATAAAAAATAAAATTTTATTAATAAGTATAAAATTATTAAAAATTATTTTCAGGATTTTCTGCTATGCATCCGATAAAAAATAATGAATTTGAAAGAAAAAATAATCTACTTCTGTTATAGTTTTGAAGTTTTAAGAAATGCAGACAAATCACTTGCTTTATACACAACGAAATAAAAGCCAATTTCCCTGGGTTTGAAGACACATTTTCAAGAAACTTAGCACTTATATGAAATTTAAAGTTATGTTAGTCTCTGCAAAACGATTGAATATGTATCTTAACAACTTGTGGAACTTTTATTAAATTCCAATTCAAATAATTTTAGAAAGTATAATAATATTTCTCTGTGTATGACATTTTTTGCAATGTTTAAAACTCTTTTCATTATACATTTGCTTTGAAAGAGTGTTTAATCATTCTTTTATGAAACTTATAAGTTGGCAATAAATTAATTAATTGTTGAATCGTGAAGTAATGGCTAATTTTAACGCAGACAATGTTAAATATTTATTGTTCTCATAAATCTCTTTTAAGTGCTTCAATTTTGACAGCTGCAAATAGTCGATCATTTCTGGAGTACATAGTGAAGCCGTTAATCAACTGTTTCTCATTACCTCTTCAAGGTGCAGAGAATCGTGTTCTGGCACTTCAGTTTAAAGCACATGTTTCCCTGCTGACTCACTAATTTGGACAACTGTCAGTGCGAGCGAACTAATTAAGTACAGCAATGACTCGATGTGCTTTGCCAGCTTTCTCAGCGAGGTTTCTTGGAATCTAAGGGCTTTGTGAGATATACTATTTTACTGTTTCTGAAAAAAATCAAAATGAATAATTATATGCAGCTAATAAATTTATGTATAACTTTTATTTAGTTTAATTTTTGTAATTGTTACTGTTAATGATTTGACATGGTTTTAAAATATTAATTGAATCTTTAACCCATTTAAGACTGATGTTGTGAAAATACAGCATTACATAAATTATTTTTTCCTTCTTAACATATATAGATTATTTTTGCCTTTTTATTTTTTTTTTTGTGATAAATTTTTCAAATTTATTTTACTTCGGGGTATAGAGGAAGTTTTCTGATTATGAGGAAAAAATATATTTGGATAATTTTTTTATAACGATAAATCGTCCTTTTTAAACCTTTTGTAGTTTTTTTAATTTACTTTTTTAGTTATTTCCCGTAGATGTCAGTACCAATTCGAAAAAATTTATGAAGCTATGTTTGTATTCTACAAAATTTTAATTGCATGCAAAGAATGTTACATTCGATAATTAACGGAGCTTTATTAGTATGAAAGGAAATGCATTGAAAAAATTAACATTTTGGACTGAAATTGCGTTTTAGCAGCATTTTGTAACTCCCGTAAATATATATGTATATATATTTTCATTTTCACTTTTGTTCCTTTGATTAGATTTTTATTAGGGGAATTTTTTTTTATTCATTTACTTTAAGAAGAAAAAGATTTGATCCTTAATGGGTTAAAAGAAAGTAAAAATTAAAATATTTTTAAAGAAAAAAGATGATAAAAATTACATTTAATGATGATATTTGAATATGTATTTAACTTTAATATATCGATATACAAATGATTTAAATCGATATATAAGCATGGGTATATCGGTATTGCATTTGAGAAGTCTGAGAGATCTTTTAAAATATAATCGGGTTTTTTTTTTTTAAATTTATATCTAATCATGTAGACATGATTAGATATAATTATTTGTTATTTTATTGTAGTTCAGAAAAAAAAAAATATTGAAATATTATAAAAAAGATTATGACATTGAATAATTTTGTACAGAGATTCTTTTAATTATAGATATTATTCCAAGACATTATTGATATAATTGAAAATTAAAATGATGAACTAATTTGATAAAGTTAGAACTTACAAGTAATTATTACTTTAAAGAGAAGCGTTTTATTTTTCCATTAGCAGCAGAATTCGTAATAATTAATACGAATTAATATTGTTCTTATGTAGTTTGTGACTTTATTTTCTTTATTTTAATAAAAAGATTTTAATGGATTGAATATTTGAAGATATGCTATTTATTAATTTCTATGTTTATTAGAATATTATATCTCATAAAGTACATTTTTAAATCTAAAAGTATATTTTTTAAAAAACCTTTATTCTTATATATTTAGTTTTAAGTAAATTCTGAAAATATAGCAAATTAGTACGTTTGTGATATAACTAGCAAAAAAAATTATTACTTTTGTATTATTTTTCTTGACTACATTGCCATAAAAAGCCTTAAGCATATAAAAATGTATTATACATAATTCCTTTTAAACTCCGATATATCCGTTCATGAATGTTAAACAGGATTTTAAATACTTTACTTATCATATTTCAAATTTTCCACTCAGTAAACATGTTTATATTTCTTATTGTATATAGTGGGTTCAATTTTAAGTTGATTGTATAGTTATTAAACCAATTTTCTTGGCAATCTAATATGAATTTATAATATGAAAGAGAATTTAAAACCATATTTTCGAGATATTTCAGAAAAGTTTTAAAACTGAAACTGTAAACCCTATTTATTAGAAATCATAAGGAAAGGAAGCATATTTAAAATGGCGGAAATGATATTTGCATATTGATATATCTATTAATATGCAACGAAAGACTGTTCGCAGAGAGCAACTTTCAGAATTGCAATTTGAAATAAATATTTCCTGTTTTGAATTCTGTGAATTTGAATAAATTCCTTCATTAGAAATTAAATATTGAAGTGAAAAGCTTAGATTATTTAGTTGTTCAAACTATTTTATGAATTCATAAAATAGTTTGAACAGCATTTATACGGAGTCGCTAAGAGAATTCAAATATGATACCTTGGATATACATCTTTTTTGTATTCCATATAGAACATAGTCTTAATAGACTTCAAAAGTTTAAATATTTTAATTTTGATTATTTTTTAGCACACTTGAATGACATAATATTTAAAGCCTTTTATGTCTTGCTTTTTGTATAACATTATCAAATAGTTGATCTATGTCTTCATGTAGGGACTATGTTCAAAAGAACCGAAAAAAAGAAAAATCTACAGATAGACTTTTTGAAAAGAGTAAAACAAGAAACGAGACGAATTTTTCCGAAATAAATTTATATTCTTCTATGTTTACATAAATGAACAATCGTAGGTCTGTCCTTGCTGCTTTTGTGGATTTTGAGTTGGAATATAAGGAGGAGTCAATGGAGGCTTAGGCCCCTACAGAAACTACAGAATTTGGAAACTTGCGGCAATATGTTTGTCTGGATTAAGAACTTTATTTCCCAAAGGTTTTCTGCCGTTCGATGTGAAGAGGCTACTTCGAGTTTTAGCTTCAAACTGTTTTTCCACATCACCAATTCTTTTTAATATTCTAATCAACGATTCACCAAATGTTTTGGCGCGGACGTAGACACAGCTTTGCTGATGATCTTGTGGGATAGTGTGGTGAAAAAAAGCAACACGACGGTCTAAATGAGACTGCTGCATCGAGAAAAATTGGTCTACTGGTGCTGTGAAAATGGAATGAGGATTAATAAAATTAAAATATGTATGTCAGTATTTTACTTTGAAATAACAATCTTATATAACAGATCTTGAATTCCAGGGAAAGACTTTGCAGACTGATGCTACTACCTATCTTGGATATGTGCTTGATTCCCTTTTGAATTGGAAGAAACAGGTAGGACATTTGAAGGCAAGAGTTGTGAAGAGCCTGTCCATTCTGAAGCTCCTGGCTGGTTCTAGATGGGGTTGTAATAGAAATATTTGAAACATTACGTATAGAATGTTTATACAACTAATTGCTGGAAATTAGAAGTCCTCATTACTGCATCTGAATACACCATATAATCCCTTGAGGTGTTTCAAAACCAAGCCCTTCGTATTATTATATTCCTTTACTTGTTATGAGGACACTGAACTAGCCACAAATCTATAGAGAGAAAAGCAATTATTAGATTACCAACTGATCCTTTTTCTGAGAGTATGATAAAAATAAAGAATCTAAAAACCCAGGATGACTTTATAATCAGTTCTGAAGGTCGCTAAACATTTAGGACTTTATCATGAGAGTTCCATTTTGTTCTTACCTATGTGCCCTTGAATTATATAAATCTCGAGCTTACTATGGAAGCGTTAACGAGGGATATAGCAAAATATAGCTCTAGAAATTATTAAAAGACGATTTCCAGATTGTGAATGGTTACATGTCCACTGATGGCTCTGTGTTAAATAGAGACTATGGTACCGGGGCTGGTATTTATTGCAAGTTTTTAATTTTTATTTGCCTCCGAGCTAATTCACTGTTGACTTCGATGATGAAATTGTGGCTACTGCCGTTGCGATTCAACAACTTTAACTGAGAGGGTTTGCTTTTTAATAGAGCTGTTGTCCTCTCTTATTCAAAATCAGGCCCTTGCACAGAATTTCCACTGCGAATCACAGCAAATTTTGGAATATAGACTGCTTTTGAAAGATCTTGTTCACAAAGTTTCCTTCCAGAGGGTACCAGCACACTGGAAAGGAGACTTGAAAGCCCAGGGATCCACGAGGCTATTTTCTAGGCTTTTGACAAATATTATTTTCAGACATAGCTGTAAATCGAAAGCAGGTGAGACATCTAAAGGCAAGAACTGGGATATCCTTAACATGGACATCACTTGTTTTCCTGATGACCCAAGAAAAGGTATCGGGCTCTTTAGACATAACAAATCACGATTGTCTCAGATCTCATTTCTTCCGTATTGGCACTACAGTCTTTACAGATTGTACTTTTTGTTACTGTCGTCATCCTATGGCAGGCGACACATTTAGAAATGTACTTTACACTAAGTGGTTTTAATTGTATTGTTGAAAAATATTAGAGAACCTATACTGATGATTACTACTACAATGCTAATCTGTATGTGGCATTCGGCATGGTGTATGTTAGCGTTTCTTAAATAAACATAAATGGATGTAAGTATAAGTGTAGGTTCTATTATAAATTAAAAGCAAAAACATTTATAAGTTATTTTTTTTAATCTAATTTTATTCTTTGATTAATTTTTTTATCAAGGGCGCATATAAAAATCAAGAAATTATTATATTTTTTTTATTAAAGCAAATCCTTAATTTTTAAAAAATTTGTTTCAGCGATATCTAGTGTCCTGATGAAGCCTAACTAGGCTCACTGACGATATAAGAAATGTTTCAAATCCCATATTTAATTTTAAAATGATTATTTTAGGCTTTTTTCTTCTCTATTAGTGAAATGTTAAATTTAATATGTGAGATTATTATCATGAAAAGTTTTCTGCTTATCTTTACTGATAGTTTTTCGTAATAAAAATATTTAAAAATATATAATTTCCCTGAAGTTGACCAATACCGATCATATCAGCTAAAAGTAATACTATAAATAGAAAAGTTTTTATTTATTTATTTTTTATTTCAGATTACTTTCTGTTTAAAATTCTAAACTAATCAAGTTGAGTCTTATTTTTTTTTTTAAATCTTTATTCTTAGAAGAATGTTCCTAAACGAATAGCTCTTTTTAAAACGACGAAAGTTATTTCTAAAAGAATAAATATTTAAATACTAATTGACCTTTTGTCTTTAAGATTCTTTTTCAATTTTAAACAAAATTTTTATTCTACTTAGCTAAATTTCTGTATAATTTAATCAGGGAGTTTGGATTATTTTTTGAGTGTGTGTGTAGATATACGTGAAGTACTAAATTAAACACAATTCTTGTTTTATCCATGCAATTAAATACTTCTTTAAAATTTATCTAATGAAAAGTCTTAAATTAATCAAAAATATTACATTTAGAAATAAAATATATAAAAGTCATGAAAAAAACCAAATTACATTGAAATATATCATTAATCATTAATGGAACACTACAATTGATAAATTAATATTTAAAATGCTATCCAAACTTCAATTTAAAGTTAATTTTTTTAATTGTGTGAAATTGAAGTAGCAAATTTTAATTATCATTTTAAAAGAAAAGGAATAATTTACCTGAAATAAAATCAAATTATAACATAAGATAAAAAAAAAAATTGAATGTAATGTAAAAATATTAAATTACAAGATTTAATATTGTTTTGAATTTATAGTTATTCTCAAAATTTTTTGAAGAACTTATAGAGATATAATTTTCCAATTTGTTCATTATATTATCAATAAACTAATTGTTAACAAGTAATATAAAAAAAATTTTTTAAGTCAATTCCTACTTTTTCACTGTACTGCAGAAAGTCCTTAGTAAATAAAGTTGAAATTTTCCTCTTATATCTGGCGCCATCTATTGGTAGATACATGCAACTTAAATCTAAAAAACTAAAACTAATTAATTAAATTTAATTAATGAATTATTTTAAAAACTGTATTAATATCAAGTGTCATCCACTACAAGTTTAAAAAAAAAAAAAATGTATTTGAACTTGAGTGGACGAATAAAAAAGTATTTTATTAAAGATTGAAAATTTGAGCAAGATATATATAGGGAGAGTGTGAACTAATAGTAGGAATTGAAAAATGGAGGTTAATATAAAGCTTTCAAAAAAGAAAAATAACGATGTTGGTGTTTAAATTATGGGAAACACTGTCGTACTAAAGAAAAATATTTTAAATTTTGAAATTTTATGAGTAAAATCAAGCAATATAAACAAAATACTAGTATTTTAAAATCATTTTTGTATTACTAAATTCTTTTCAAATTGTAAACATAGAAGACTTCTTCCTTCATAAAAATGAAGTGACGAGGAAAAAAATGTGATAATTTTGCAGCATCTTTTATTTCTAAAAGATTGAAACATTAATTTCGTGGGAGATTGGTTTTTAAGTGAACGAATATGAAAGGTAAATTACATAGCAGCGAAAATGACGTATTTTTTTATTATTTTGAAATTTATTATTTGCTGTGATGGTGATTATTTTCCTGAATTTCTCGGAAGGTTTAACCACGAAATAATAATGTCTTGAGGCAAAAATTATCTATTATTTTGCAATCTAAAGATCTAATGATAATGAATAATAATTGCAATGAAAATGAAAAGAAATTGCAGTTTCAACACATGAAATTATATTTAAATTGATAGATGTTTTTAAGCAACGTGCTTATTAAAGTTATAATTTAGGCAATCTTTTATCTTTCTTTTTTCAATTCCTACTGTTAGTTCCCACTCTCCCTATATATATCTTGTTCAAATTTTCCATCGTTAATAAAATACTTTTATTCATCCACTCAAGTTCAAATACATTTTTGAACTTGTAGTGGATGACACTTGATGTTAATACAGTTTTTTCAAATATTAATTCATTAATTAAATTTAATTAATTAATTTTAGTTTTTTTAGATTTAAGTTGCATGTATCTAACAATAGATGGCTCCAGATAAACTTAAAAAAAATGAATGAAAATTATTTATAAAGGACTTTCTGCGATATAGTGAAAAAAAAAAAAAAAGTAGGAATGGACTTAAATTTTTTTTTTTTATATATTACTTGTTTTTGGTAAAGATTATTTTATATTTTAAGCTTAGATAACATGGTTTTTCGAACAATATTAATATATTATTAAGCAAATAATTTATAGCAGTCTTTCTTTCTCAGAAATGAGACCGTACTGATTTTAATATCGTCTTTCGAAAATAAATAAAATCGCTTCTTTCAATTGAAGACGCTGTTTTTTGGAAAACTTTGTGTATCTTGCCTGTAAGAAAAGTAAACAATGTATTACATGAAATGTACTTATTCAATATTTTCTAATACATTACAAAATAAATAAAACTTCTTCTCTCAATAGATGACGCTGTTAGTTCTGGGAAATGGGTGTCTTTTGTTCTGTGAGAAAAGTAAACAATGTAATACAAGAAATATATTTTATTCAATATTTTCTAATAAATTTCAAAATAACAGATCATAATTTACTTTAGAAAATTTTTTAGTTAAGAAGAAACAATGACGAAGATAGTAAAATTAGAAGAAAACTGTTCAGCACTGTTCTATATAATATTCACTGTTCACTATTCTATATAATCTCACTTTAATAAAATATTTAATATGTTTATCATTTTAGTCTTGCAAAAAATAATTATTTAAAATTGTATCACAGAAACACAATTAAAATAAATTAAAAATATAAAATGCATAATAAGAGAAAACTAGTAAAAATTAGTAAATATGAAAACATTAAATAAATAAATACCAGTTATTCATAAGCTAGAGAATTTTCCGTAATTTTATTATCTATTTCCGATACTATTACACTACATCAGGGATGGGCAAACTACGGCCCGCGGATAGAATTTTAATTTGCTGGTCCGAGACAAAAGAAATATATATTTATATATTATGTATCCATCCCCTTTTCTACTTTGATTAAATATTTTTTTTTCTTCCTTTTTTTTTTTTTCAAAGGACTGACGATCTTTTTTACTTTCCTCTATTTTTGTTCTACAAAACATAAATCGGCGGAAATAACAAGCACAGACAACTTTCAATCGGTAAAGTGTTAAAAGCGGAAGTTCTTCATTAGTTATAGCTGTAGCTTGGTGCCAACAAGCGTTATGTGGAGTAGACATATAGGAATCAATCCTCAAGACTGCACATTTTAAGCTCCAGGCAGCGGTTTTTTCTTTTTAGCGCGAGCTCTAATATTATTGATTGCGTATGGAAAGACAGGACATATAGCATCATTGTGAATAGTGGGGATTATTAAAAGTATAGCGTAGCTAGTGCTTGTTTGGGTTATTCGTAAAATATTTCAACCCTAAAAGGGCTACTGAAAAACGTTTAGTTGATTCAGAGTCGTGCTTTTAATGATGAATAGACCTGAGATATATTTTTTACAGTTGTAAAGGATAAACCAGCGTGTCTCATCGCAAATTCATTCATGTTATTAACATATTTAAATTGTAATACTTTGTATATTGTTTTTAAAATTTTAGAAAAATTTATCTGGTCCGCCAAACTTTTTTTTTCGATTTTTGGTCAGCGACCGAAAACATTTGTCCTTTCCTGCACTACATCATCAACTCCTCGAGCCCAACAAAGTTATATTTCCGCCTTCCGAGCTTAGACAAGCAAACTTTCATTCTGAAAAACAAAGCAGCTTTGTAAACCAACTTGAAAACATGACAGCTTGCCAAAGTACTCATTTTGAAACCCAAAGCACTATCTATCAAGCCATGCCACTCCTTTCCGCAATTCATAGATTCAATCTTCAAATGTTTTAAAACCTTTCCCCATATTGTTCTTTTTTCCCTCCCTCTTATGCTAAATAGAAGCTACCTATAACGCCACGTCTTTCTCATCTAGTAATCTAATAAATTTTCATGATGCAAAAATAAATTAAATGTCTTTTCTTTAGTAGTGCCATGTTTTTAATGTGGAGAAACTTTATTTTTATTATCATGCTAACATTAATTAAGGAACTAAATCTAATTTCTAACTGAATTAAGATTAAGAGATTAAAGGGTCATTTCAATGATATTCCGTAGTCGGTGAGTCTATAATCAGAATTCATCAAGACCGCATGACGGCAAAAGTTTTCTAAAGCTGCGTCCAGACGAAAATACGAGGCATGTGAGTCGTTCTGGCGAACCAGTTATGAATCGGATTGTCTCAGTGTGGACAGAACCCTCAAAGTAAGTCATGTTTCGGCCCGACTGGAACAGTCTGGTTTTTCTGCATCAAAAGGATTCTCGCGGACGCTGTTTTCGACCAGCAGCTGCTCGCAAACTGTATGGCTCTCTGGCCGTTGGTACCGAAGGTTTCAGGTTCGAATCCTGGCGATGGCATGGGATGTTTGTTGTGGCTCTTAATCCACATTAAACTATAGTTCCCGGTCTATTTAGCAAAAGTGTGCTTAAGATGAGCGACAAACCAATCTAAATCTGTATCTTGCTATCAGATGGAGATACTGGAGCGAGATAGACACGTCTCTTGTCTGAACGCCTATTTAAGATATAAAGGCTTTTCTACACACGAAAGGAAATGAAAATCTATGAAGTTACGTTTTAACGTTCTTTAAATATCTGAACCCAATTTATTTTTCGTCATGATAACAAAAATTGGATATTTTTTCATCTAAAAATTAATTAAAATAATTTTTATTTAGATAGTGAATTATGTTCCATAAGCAGTTCTGATAAGCCTAAAGGGGGAAAAAGAATGGCAGGAAACAGCGGTATTCTCTTGTACTATGAAGGATAATCCTGAAAAACTGTCGCTAGATATTCCATTCCAGAAGTATTGTATTCACACATATTGTCACAATCTCCACCAAGTCTTTGAAATCAGTGATTGCAACAACTTGAAACTTTTTCCCTCTTTCATGTGTTAAACTG
>BPLR01002715.1:0-28410 GCA_021605095.1 Caerostris extrusa | reverse complement strand
TATCGACACTACAATTTTTAATTTTTGTCTTTGTGATTTATATAAAAAAAATAATCGTAAATCAAATTTTCTTACAACTTTAGCAAATTAGTATACATTCTTTTCGATGCAATGTCTATTTTAAAGAATAATCCGTTAACCCACTATATGCTACCATTTAAGAAATGCAATATTTAGGTCTTTTTTGGGGACTGACACTATTTTGAAATATGAAAATTCATAAATTTATAATACTGAATAAGTTTTATAAAAATTAAATTCAGAAATTGAACTCTCTTTCTCTTCCAAGCGGATTACTACTAAGCCAAGGGTTGGAATTGTTAATTACTTTTACGATGTTTTGGTGATTTAGCTATATGCAGTGAGACGAAGAAAAATATACTTAATTGAAAACATACTAATTCTTATCGAAAACATATAATGACAGTCACTTAAATTCATATTTTACAGACAGACAATTAGACAAACTTTACACATAAGTAATCCATTATTAAAATATTCATTAATATTAATTAATCTCATTTTGGTACATCTAACTTATTAGGAAGGAAATATATTTTGGTGATGTTTTAACACAGCAAGACACAATAGGATTACTAGGTTTCGATAATATACAGCGAAATTAATCTTTGATGAATAGATGATTCGTTAAAATTCATGTCGAATTTATTTTAATTAAGTAGAAATAGAATCGGCAGTAATTATTATATAATGCTGTAGAGTTAATTTATTTCAATCATTATGTCAATTTATTTTGAATTAGAAAGACTTTGTACAACTTTTACACTGAGACAATTGAAAAAGATAAAAATCGTAACGGATTATGCGCTTTTCCATCTCAAAAATATGCAGTTTGAAATAAGAATTTATAATTTAATTCAAATGATAAGTTAATTTACAACTTAAACTAAGTTTTAATCAAGCGAAAAATTCAAATATATCATTGACACATTAAAGAAAATCAAGATATAAAAACTAAGATCAGTGTTAGCTTAAATTTAAACCACGTAATTAAAGTTGAATAAATTTTAACATTTATCGTTAAGTATATGGCCTTTTTTTTGGCGAATAAAGATAAATACATTGATATACTTTTCTAAAAGTTTCAGTAGTTTAGTTCAATAAAAGTTCAGTAAAAACATGTACATGCTATTTTTTTTAGCATCTTGTTTCGGTTAATTCATGTGTAAATTCAGAAAAAATGCTATGAAGTTTTATGTCCTTATTTCCTTTAAAAAAAATAGAACAAATTATTTTTGTATGAATATGGACTTAGCCGTGGTAACACAAACATTAGAATGCTTACATAAAAGAAATAGAAGAATATATATAAAATTAAATTCTGATATTCATATATATACAACTCGCGGTACACGTTGAATATTTCTTCGGCATCACACTTTTACAAAATATATTTATTTTATGATGGCCAAAGTAGTGAAAACCAATGTATTAAAAAAATAAATTGTGTGCATCCCTATATTCAAAAATGAACTGTCGAAATGATGAGAAAAAATTAGCTTTGACTTTAAAATAATATTCTTGCTAATATAAAACAGATATTGCTTGTTTTATTTATGAATTTGCAGAATAATTAAATTATATTCTTCGAACTTATGAGGCGAGCGCCTCTTGGAAGATGTAAAATAACAGATTCTATGTTTAACTTTAAGTGACCTTAGTGACTATCCCTAGATATGCACAGTTGATTGTTGATAGCACAGCAAACGATAGTCTTAGTTGAAGTTGTTAGCGCTTTTCATTCAACTTACACTGGCGAATCGTTTTTTTCAAAAATGAAATTGACCAAACCAAAACACGCTCAAACATAATGGACGCGCACACCCATTACGATATGCAAATACCCAAATTGAAATCGATTTGCAAAAACTAAGAGAAGGAGTGGAGAAATAAATATCGTACTAATAACATAAATATTTTTTAATGATTTCATTCTTTTTATTGTGTTTATATATATTTTTTAATATTTCATTTTTAGTGTTATATATTATTACTAGCAGATCCGGCCACGCGTTGCTGTGGCTTTCTTGTATTTCGTTCAATTATAAGATACTATAACTGGTATTGTTAAGGAAGGGATTGGTAAAGATGGATGAAAAGTTCAAATCAAGCTTCAACGAATAGAAAATGTTTCATTTTTATTAATTTAAAGAATAGAGGTAGATTATGTTGATTTTTAATACTGTTTTATAATTATTTTACCTAATTTAATTTTTAATAATCATTACTTTCATTTATCTAAGAACTAAGCGATGAACACTATTTCTTGTTAATCTGTCTTTCGTCATAATAAATAAATTCGTTAAATAACTTAATAAGTTAGTTATGCTTTTCTAAAAGATTTTCCACCAATTCTACAATAGGTCTTTGTACTTGCTTGTTCGATAAAATTATACTGACATCGAGTTGTCCCACGTTCTTCAGAACTGTCCATAAAATAAATTTGAAGAAATTTTGGCTCTTCGTTAGGTATTGGCATCAACGAACCGATCTTATGGTACACCTGACCTCGCATTTTGAATGTACTTTCAAAACTACGCCCATCGGATGAGAAATCGCACATTTTAGTTGGGCCAAATGACGTCAATGGCGCCAAATGACGAAATCAGAAAATCGTCGATTTTGCATTTAAATAAAAAAATCTGAATAAAAACCATCCTATCTCTCAAGTTGAAACAAAACACACATTTAAGAAAAAAAAAACAGTTAAAATCGGATTGTTAGTTTCGGAGTTCATCCCGAACAAACATCGTGACACGGGAATTATATATAATAGATAAGAAGGGCATTGAAGCTCATGAGTGCCAGGAAAACTGTAATCAAACAGTTTGAATGTCTTTATGAGATTCTGCATGATTAATCTTAATTACTAACTATAGTATACTCATCTCTTTAGGCGGCCTAATGACCAATTGGCTAGTGGTTGGCTACTTTTAGTCTAATATTGGTAGCTTTTGGTACCACAGTCTAATATTGGTAGCTTTTGGTACCACAGGCTCAGGTTCGAATCATAGCGACGGCATAGACGTTTGTTAGTGGTTCAGAATCCACTTTAAAACATAGATCCCGTTCAATTTAGCCCTCGTGTGCCCAAAATGACCGTAGAACGACAAACCAAACTATCTCTTTAGAGCAGTAACGGTATAATATACCATAAACGTAATATAATCTACACTCTCTTGCGTGCTATCTGGAGAGCCTACCTGTAGGCTTAGTGGGAAGCATCTTGGAAAGATTACCATGGTATTTTAAGTCCATTATAATTTTTACTTAATTAGGGTGACATAATTATGTCGATGTATTCATTGTTCTTAGCTTAACATAAGTAAAGGGAAAGAAACCCATCTTTCTCTCAAACAAAACACTTACATTAAGAATTTTTAAAGTAACTGAACTTTTAGCTAAATTTCAAAATTGATGAACTGATTTTTTTTGGTCTTAGAATTATGGAAGTGAGATGAATATAAGCTAAAAGAAAAAAAAACCCCATCATTCCTAATTGATTGAATATTTTTTTTTTTTTTTTTTTTTTGTATGACCAACATTAATTACTAACTATACTCATTTCTTTAGAAAGATTACAGCATAATATGCCATAAACGTATTCTAATCCACACTCTCTTGCGTAATATCTGGATGAGCACTACAGCTAAAGCTCGAGTTTGAAGCATTTTGGAACCATGGAATTTTAAAGTCGATTCTAATTTTTCTTAATTAGGGTGACTTATAATTATGTCGATATATTCATTGTTCTAAGCTTAGTGACATAAGCAAAGCAGAAACCCACCTTTCTTTCAAACAAAGACACTTGCATTAAGAATTTTTTAAGAAGAAACTGCCCTTTTAGAACACAGAGAGTAGCTAAACTTCAAAACTGATTAACTGATTTTTTTTGGCATAGAAATTACTTACACAAAATGAAGGGCATTGACCCCATATAGTGATGAATATAAGTTTGTTCGAAAAAAAAAATGTAAGAAAACCCACATTATTCCTAATACCCTTAGAATTTCGGTACGACCTCGCAATGCTGACAGACAAGTACGCGAATGTTTCACTTAGAAAACTCGGTTTTTCCTTACGATCTTTGATTCGCAAAAACCTCTTATCGCTGCTCAAGTAGATACAGGCTTCACTCAATCACTCACGCTATCCATCCACCCTGATGCTTCAAGTGGAAGGCAGGGTGTTTGGACTCCATCATCAAAATGAAAAAAAAAAAGCCTTCTCACCAACAAATCACTTCCGATCCAACTGCTCGAGTGCCTTTTCCTCACTGGCTTCAAGTGCTTCAACCTCTTGAGCTTTAATAGCCAAAGAAAACAATCCACCAGAGTAACTTTGTGGTGACCTCTAATGAGTGTGCGGAAACTGCTAAGTGATTCTTAAATACTCCAAATTGCTCTTTAAAGAGCTGTTCATTGAAGCTCTCAGCTCCTCCTGGCAGCTGTTAACTAAGTGTTCCAAGAAATGTATTTCAGCTTTCGCGAAAATACCAAAAACATTAAGAATATTTTATTTTTTAATGTTTTTTTTACCTCCTCTTTATCGATAGTCGATGAAAAATTGTTGTTATCAGTGACTTTTCGTAAAAAGAAAAAGATAAGAAAGTTGTTTTAGAACAGTAGTGGTGCTACAAGGCATTTAAGAAGTATTGACAGAAGTAAATATTTATAAATTAATTCTTTTTTTGGTTTTAGTGTTTTAAGAGATAAATGATGTTAGAAAACATCGTTTTTGTAAACAGAGAGTTGTTAAAAGGCCTAAAATATAAACATCTCAATGTAGTTTGTTTTTTGAAATTTACGTTGTTGTCGATTGATGTAATTTTTCAAGTTGAAAACATTTTAGGTATTTTAGGAATTCCTTTAATTAAATAACGTATTTTTTTTTCACGAAACATGCTATAGTGTTGATGACAATATCTCTTCTTAGAATCTTAGTATTGATTATTTGCAAAATTGTAATTCACTTTCACAAAGAATTAACGGCATAATATCTCAATTTAGTGTTTTTTTTAGTTTCCTTTTTGTAGATAGCTGATTCAAAATTGCTGTTATTAGAAAACTTTCTAATAAAAGGCGTGGTTGCTTTTTAATTATTTAAAAAATAAATTGAATAATAAAATTGAAATTGAATAATTTAAATTTAAATTGGAACAAATATATTGAATAATAAAATTGAAATTGGAAAAATAAATTGAATAATTGAAATGAAATAAATTGAATAATATCTCAATTTAGTGATTTTTTTAGTTTCCTTTTTTTTTAGATAGCTGATTAACAACTACTTTTATTAGAAAACTTTCCAATAAAAGGAATGGATATTTTTTAATTATTTTAAAAAATAAATTGAGTAATAAAATTGAAATTGAAAAAAAAAAATATATAAATTGAGTAATTGAAATTAAATAAATTAAGTAATATCTCAATAATGGTAATTGGATAATATCTCAATTTAGTGATTTTTTTTTTTGTTTTCTTTTTGTAGATAACTGATTAAAAATTCCTTTTATTAGAAAACTTTCCAATAAAAGGAATTGATATTTTTTAATTATTTTTCCTTCACGAATTATGGAAAGAAATGATGAGATTGAACGCCACCATTTTGTAAACAAAAGGTGTTAAATTGCTTAGGAATTTTCAGGCTTAAAGATAAAAATTCCAATCAGCTTTTCAGACATAACAAGACTTTTCTTTAGAATGATATTGATTGAAATAACTTTCCAATCTAAAAGATAATTTATTTTTAATTGAAATATTTGCTATATTATAATGCGTATCGATAAACGATTAAAAATTGTTTTTATCGGAAAACTTTTCAATGAAAACATATTCAGTATGAGATTTAGAAATAATGGCATTGCTGTAATTTTAAGGAGTGCTAAAAGAAATAAATATTTTTGATTTTTGTATTTGTTCACGCGTAATGTAATAAGTTATGATATCTGGCGATATTTTTTTTTTTGTTGTTGTTAACAGATAGTAGTTAAATTGCTTGTAGTTTCAAACACATAACAAAATAATTCCAAAAGTATTTTCATATTTTTGTTGCTTGAAACAACTTTACAAGCTAAAAAGATGATAACAAATTATAAATTTTGCTAAATTTTTCTGTTTATTTTATTTTTATCGGATACTGATAAACATATTTTGACAAATGTTTTTTTTTTATTTTTTACTAAATTACGCAGAATAATATAGCACATTTTTGAATTAAAAATAAATTATCTTTGAGATTGGAAAGTTATTTCAGTCTAAATCATTCTAAAGAAAAGTCTTTATGTCTGATAATCGTATTGAAATTTCATCTTTAAACCTGAAAATTTCTAAGCAATTTAAGATTCTTTGTTTACAAAATGATGGCGTCCAACCTCATAATTTTTACATAATTCGGGAAGTATTTTTCATAATAAATGAAGTATCCCATATTTATGCTTCAGCGTTAGAAGATTAACAATTTTGTTTTTGTTTTTTCCTCTCTTTATACTGCTGATAACTAATAAAACATCACTACTATCAGTATAATTTTATAAAATATAATTTTATAAGCCATTTTAAGAGATATTGATCAACGCAAAGAGATTCTGACGTTGGTAAATACAGCTCTCTAGAAAGAGAATTGTTGAACCATTGGTTCTTAAACTTTTTGAAGTTGGGGCGCATTCAAAATTCTACAAATAATTCTAGGCGCATTACATAAAAATTTCTGAGAAATATGTTATAACTGTAAAAATGTAAATTATTGCAGAAAACATAATGCCATAAAAAATGAAATGAAACGCACCGTAAATTCATTTATTCGTTTATGTAAAACGTGAACCTGAAATATGCTAGCTGTTTCTTCAACGTTTGGGCATATATTTGAAAGGCAAACTCTCGTTTTCTCGTTAGTTCTATTTTCCTCTCTTTTTACACTTTACTGTGGTGAGAGTAGAAAATCGCAATTCACATTAATGTGACATCTTAATTATTCACATAATTCTTAATTACTAAATAAATTGAAGAACTATTAATTACCAAGAGCCAAAACATTATGACCACCTGTCAATAACGAGTTGGCCCACCTTTGGCGCGCAACACAGCTTCAACCCGCCTTGGCAAGGATGCCACAAGTCCTTGGTAGATGGCCGGAGACAGATTGTACCAGATGTTTAAGCAACGGTCACGCAAATCCGAGATATTGCAAATTGGTGGTCTTTGAACTCTGAGCTGCAGTCCCAGGACATCCCAAATGTGTTCTATCGGTTGAGATCCGGTGAGTTAGGTGGTCAGGACATTAACTGGAATTCAGCATCATGTTCCTCGAACCACTCCAACACAATTTTAGCCTTGTGACGAGGGGCGTTGTCCTGTTGGAACATTCCATTTCCAGCTGGAAAAACAGAGGCCATGTAAAGGTGCAACATGGATGAATACCCCCACTTAATACCAGTTAAATACCACTTCCACCTGATCACGTGCCTTCCACGTCATCCAGGCGAGTTCATTGCTAAATGTAGGGGTGGTCATAATGTTTTGGCTCTTGAGTGTATATTCAAGAATTATTAACAATTACTAAATAGTATATTCAAGAACTACTAAATAAATTAAAGAATTATTAAGAATTACTAAATATATTCATGAATTACTAAATCATTAAGAATTATTAAGAATTACTAAATATATTCAAGAATTATTAAGAATTACTTAATATAAGAATTACTGTTATACATCAACTTTCAATAAAAAAAAAAAGATTACAAAGAAATTGGGAAACACTGATATATATTCTTCGAGATTTTAAAAACACAAGACCAATGTCGGAAATAATTGCTTATAAATTATTTTGCTTCGTGTCTTTGGAAGATAAATAATGTATGATGACACCCTTTTGTAAACAAGATGCTATTAAACTTCTTGTGAATTTTCCAATTAAAAAAAAAAACGTTCTTTCAAACTATACTGGTGTAGATTAAGGTAGTTATCCAAGCACAAACATTTTAGAAACACGCTAAAAGTTTTCCTTATATCCACTTTTAGATCAATCAATATGAATTGTTGATAGAGTAAACAAAAGTTAATAAGTTATTCCCATAATTCTATTCTAATATTCGCATAAAATGTTGAAGACTAAAATAGCTTTCTAAATATCTCATTTTCTAAAAACCTTTTTTTTTCCCTTTCAATGTGATGATATCGTAAATTTATTTATATCAAAAATCTTTAAGTAAAATATCAAAGTTGAGTATAATGGGGGAACTATACTGTCGTGTGTGCCGCTCTACTATTGGAAAATGTCAATATTTTTTTTGTTTTTCTGGTTTTAGCATTTATAAATTTTGGAACGACATATAATGCTGTTTTGTAAATGTTGAATTTTTAAAAGGTTTTTTAAAAATTTATAAGCTTTTCTACTATTGTTTTTTTAAACTTTAAACACCAATATCAACTACCCAAGACCTGGAAAGAATACATTAAACGGACTTCCCCAAAACGCACAAAATAAATTTAAGAAATACAGTAATAACCTATAAAAATAACTCAAAACCCGCAATAACCGTTACCACATATACAAGGTGTTTTTAATTAAAGTCACAATTTCAAAATGCAGTAAAAAAGAACCATTCGTCACAACCAGTTCAAATTTGAACTAACAAATGCAATTGTACATGTTATCATCCTGCATATCCTGACAAATGTAAAAAATATTTTTAATTAAAGATACTAACGATTGAATATTGGATTATCCCTGAGCCTAACGAGCATTAAGGCTCATGAGTAATTTTGTATCTTCTTGGTAATGCTGTATTCTGTACTCATGGTATTCCTGGCTCATGAGTAATTCTGTACCTTGTATGGTCATGTTAATCTTGGCTTATGGGTAAACCTGTATGTTATATTTTCATCGTATTCTTGGCACATGCATAAACAATCCTGTAACTTGTATCCTCAGGGTAATCTTAGCTGATGGTTATATCTATATCTTGTGTTTTCATGGTATTCTTGGCTCATAAACAATCCTGTATCTTGTAAACTGATAATCCTAGCTGATGGTTAATCTTGTATCTTCATGGTATTTTTAGCTCATAAACAATACTGTATCTTTTAGCCTCATGGTAATCTAATCGTATTTAACATTGTTAGGAATACAAGATTCTTGTCAAAACAAAAAAATATATAAAATAACATGCATCGCATTCTATAGTTTTCAATTTTCTACTATCTTTCTTTAAAGCATAAATAAAATTAAATGAAATAATAAAAATATTTAAAATAAACGTCAACAAAAATTTTAATTAATTGATTAAAGAAAGTAACGATCGAAATGTTCTATTACCCACGAGCCTAAACGAGCGTTAATTGCCTATTCGAAATCACTTATAATGACTTCAAGATAAAAAAGTCAATTGAAATAAAATCTTAAGTCGAATTAGTAAAGTGATTAAATGACATTTGAAAAACAAACACTCCAATAGCAAAAAATAAGAATTTAAAAAATGCACGCAAATGATATTTCTTTTTTTTCCCTTTTTTCCCCGCACAGAACAAAATTAAGACCAAACTGCGGTTAAAAATCGATCTAATTCCAGAACCAATCGCTTTCTACTGAGCGAAATTATCTTAAAGATGACACTTGCATTAAAAAGTGAAAAATAAAAGAATAAAAATCCGCGGACAGGAAAGAAAAAATATTTAAAAAAGAATCTCATTAAGAACTTAAGCACCTGCTAATCTTTACCGCTGATGCCATTTTTTTTTGTTGATATTCTTTTCTTTTTCCACGTGAGCTACCTTCCTATCCTTCTAGTCTCTATTTCCGAGGCAGGTCTTACCTAATTACTGGACGACAACTTAACTTTGCTCGAACGAGTACTTCTTACTTCTAGGAACAAAGTTCTATTAATAAATAAAAAAATGAAGTCTTACAAATGTAAACAATATAGCAAGAAAAAAATGCTAGAACAATTTTAATAAGTGGCAGCCGTTTTAGGTCTAGACTGTTTCGATGGAAAACGATGTTCCATAACTTTTTTTCTTTTTCCTAAGATTTGTTTCGAAAATATTTTAAATATGAAGATGATCTTTGTTTCGCGTTAAGGTATTAATCAGATTCAATAAGAAATATATTTTTACAGAAAAAATTAATGTTTAGTGTTTGAAGAAACTATTATTAGGTTATCTGGATTATCCCTGAGCCTAACAAGCATTAAAGCTCATAAGTAAATTTGTATCTTCTTTGTCTTCTTGTATCACGTACTCTCATTGTATTCCTGGTTCTTGGGTAATTCTGTATCTTGTATTCTCATGGTAATCCTAGCTGATGGCTAATTCTGTATATTGTATCTCCGTGATATTTTTGGTTCATAAACAATCCAGTGGCCTCATAGTTATCCTGATTCGTTGTAATCGTGTTAGGAATACAAGATTCTTGTCAAAACAAATCAATATATGAAAAAAACATGCATCTCTTTGTATCGTTTTCTATTTCCTACTATATTTTTGAAAGCATAAATGAAACAGTAAAAAATTCACCAGTTATTTAAAATAAATGCAACAAAAATTTTAATTATTTGATTAAAAGAAAGTAATGATCGAAATGTTCTAGGAGAAAACTTCTATAAAAAATGAAACCTTCCATATGTAAATAAAATAGCAAGAAAAAAACAGTCTAGAAAATTTTAATAAGTGGTACCCGTTTAGACTAGACTGCTTTCAATAGAAAGCGATGTTTCATAACTTTTTTTCTTTTTAAGTTTTGTTTCGAAAATATTTTATATAGGAAGATGTTCTTTTTTGTGTTAACGTATTAATCATATTCAATAAGAAATATGTTTTTCAGAAAACGGTTATGATTTAGTGTTTGAAGAAATTATTATTGCATTATTGTATTATCCCTGAGCCTAATGATCATTAAGGCTCATGAGTAATTTTTTTCTTGGTAATCATCTATCCTGTACCCTCATGGAATTCCTGGCTCATGGGTAATTCTATATCTTGCATGGTCATGGTAATTTTGGTTCATGTTTAATCCTGTACCTTGTAACCTCATGGTAATCCTAGCTGAAGATTAATCTTGTATCTCCACGGTATCCGTGGTTCATAAACAATCCTGTACCTTGTAACCTCATGGTAATCCTAGCTGAAGATTAATCTTGTATCTTCATGGTATCCGTGGTTCATAAACAATCCTGTACCTTGTAACCTCATGGTAATCCTAGCTGAAGATTAATCTTGTATCTTCATGGTATCCGTGGTTCATAAACAATCCTGTACCTTGTAACCTCATGGTAATCCTAGCTGAAGATTAATCTTGTATCTTCATGGTATCCGTGGTTCATAAACAATCCTGTACCTTGTAACCTCATGGTAATCCTAGCTAAAGATTAATCTTGTATCTTCATGGTATCCGTGGTTCATAAACAATCCTGTACCTTGTAACCTCATGGTAATCCTAGCTGAAGATGAATCTTGTATCTTCATGGTATCCGTAGTTCATAAACAATTCTGTACCTTGTAGCCTCTTTGTAATGTTGTTAGGAATACAAGATTCTTGTCAAAACAAAAAAAAAAATATATATGTAAAAAAAAAGACATCTAATTTTATTATTTTCTACGATCTTTTTTTAAATGCACAAATGAAATTAAATGAAACAATAAAAAATGTATAAGTTATTTGAAATAAATGCAACAAAAGTTTTAATTAATTGATTAAAAGAAAAAGAAATGATCGAATGCTCTATTTTACCACGAGCCTAAGCGAACGTTAATTGCCTATTCGAATCCACTTATAATGAAGTCAATTGAAATAAAATCTTAAGTCGAATTAGGAAAGTGATTAAAGGACATTTGAAAAACAAACACTCTAATAGCAAGAATAAGAATTTAAAAAATTGCACGCAAATGATATTTCCCTTTTTTTTTTTTTTTCCTGCCACAGAACAAAATTAAGACCAAACTGCGGTTAAAAATCGATCGAATTCCACTACTAACCCCTTTCTGCTGAGTGAAATTATCTTAAGATGACACTTTCATTACAAAAAATGAAAAAATAAAAAATCTGCGGACAGGAGAGAAAAAATATTTAAAAAGAATCTCATTAAGAACTTAAAACACTTGCTAATCTTTACCGCTGATGCCATTTTTTTTTTTTTGTTGATATTCTTTTCTTTTCTTCGTGTGCTACCTTCTTCCTAACCTTCTAGTCTCTATTTCCGAGGCAGGTCTTACTTAATTACTGGACGACAACGAAACTTTGCTCGAACGAGTAACAAGAGGAATGGAGTCTGCGAAGGAAAAAAAGAAAAGAAGAAAACTTTTATTCTTCTTATTTCTAGGAGCAAAGTTCTATAAATAAAAAATGAAGCCTTACAAATGTAAATAAAGTAGCAAAGAAAAAATGCTAGAAAAATTTCGGTAAGTGGCAAACTTTTTAGATAGACTGTTTCAATGGAAATCGACGTTCCATAACTTTTTTCTATCGTCTGAAGATTTGCTAAATATGAATATGTTCTTCTTTTCGTTAAGTATTTTTTCAGATTCAATAAGAAATATATATTTTTTAGGAAAGGTTAATGATGAAATGAAGGAATATTATTGGATTATATGGATTATCCCTGAGCCTAACGAGCATTAAGGTTTCTGAATAATTTTTTTATCTTCTTGGTAATACTGTGTCCTGTACTCATGGTATTCCGGCTCATGGGTAGTTTTGTATCTTGTATGGTCATTTTCTTGCTCATGGGTAACCATGTATCTTATAAGATTTAGTAGGTAATCCTGGTAATCCTTCATGGTAATAATGTCTGATGGTTAATCTTGTATCTTGTGACCGTATAATAACCCTTGTTGATGGCTAATCTTGTATCTTCATGGCATTTTAGGCTCATGCATAATCTTGCATCTTATAAGCTCATGATAATCCTAGCTGATGGTTAATTCTGTATTTTGTATTTTCATGGTATTCTAGAATTCAATCCTGTATCTTGTAGCCTCATGGTAATCCTGATTAGTGTTAATCTTGTTAGGAGTGCAAGATTCTTGCCAAAACAAAAATACACATAAAAACATGCATCTCAGTTTATAATTTTCTATTTTCCACCATCTTTTTTAAAATGCATAAATGAAACTAAATTTAACAATAAAAAATCCATCAGTTATTTAAAATAAATACAACAAAAATTTAAATTATTTGATTAAATGAAATTAATAATCGAATGTTCTATTACCCACGAGCCTAAACAAGTTTTAATTGTAATCCTGTATCTTATAAGCTCAACCTTATGATAATCCTAGCTGATGGTTAATTCTTGTATCTTCCATGATATTCTTGGATCATAAACAATCCTGTATCTTGTAGCCTCAGGGTAATTCTGATTCGTGGTAATCTTGTTAGAATACAAGATTTTTTGTCCAAAGAAAATATTTATAAAAAAATATGCATTTTTATTTTATAGTTTTGTATTTCTACTATCTTTTTATGCATAAATGAAATTATGTTAAATGAAAAAAAAATTTTCCGAAATTAAAATAAATGCAAAAAAATTTTATTGATTTGATTAAAAGAAAGTAATGATCGAATGTTCTATTACCCACGAGCCTAAAACGAGCGTTTATTGCCTATTCGAATCTATTTATAATGACTTTAAGAAAAAGTCCATTGAAATAAAATCATAAGTCGAATTAGGAAAGTGATTAAAGGACATTTGAAAAACAAACACTCTAATAGCCAAGAATAAGAATTTAAAAATGCACGTAAATGATATTTCCTTTTTTTTTTAACTTTCCTTTCTCACCTCAGAACAAAATTAAGTCTAAAACTGCGGTTAAAAATCGATTGAATTCCAATAACCAACCACTTTCTTACTGAGAAAATTATCTTAAGATGACACTTTCATTTAAAAAAAAAAAAAAAAAAAAAAAGAATAAAAATCTGCGGACTGGAAAAAAAATATTTAAAAAAGAATCTCATTAAGAACTTAAACACTTGCTAATCTTGACCGCTGATGCCATTTTTTTTTGGTTAATATTCTTTTTTCTTTTTCCTCGGGCTTTACCTTCCTAGCCTCTAGTCTCTCATATTTCCGAGGCAGGTCTTACCCTAATTACTGGACGACAACTTAACTTTACTCGAACGAGTAACAAGAGGAATGGAGTCTGTCAAGAAAAAAAAAAGAAAAAAATTGTATTCTTCTTATTTCTAGGAGCACAGTTCTATGAATAAAAAAAATGAAGCCTTACAAGTGTAAATAAAATAGCAAGAAAAAAATGCTAGGAAAATCTTAATAAGTGGCCACCGTTTTAGGACTAGACTGTTTCAATGAAAGCGATGTTCTATAATTTTTTTTTAAGATTTGTTTGAAAATATTTTAAATAAGGAAGATGTTCTTTTTTTCGCGTTAACGTTCTTAATTAGATTCAATAAGAAATATATTTTTCAAAAATGTTAATGATTTAGTGTTTGTAAAAATTATTATTTTATTATTTGGATTATCCCTGAGAATAACAAGTATTAAGGTTCATAAGTATCTTGTGATCATGGTCTCTAGTTGATGGTTAATCTGTATCTTGTATCTTCATTGTATTCTTGGCTCATAAACAATCCTGATCTTGTAATCTCATGCTCATGGGTAATTTTATCTTGTATCTCATTTTTATGGTCATGGTATCTTCTTTGTAATTCTAGCTGATGGTTAGTTCTGTATCTTGTATCTTCATTTTATTTTTAGCTCATGAATAATTAGTCCTGTATTTTGTAGCCTCACTGCTGAGTTTTGGTATCTTTCATTATCAATCCTAAACAATCCTGTATCTTATAGCCTTATGGTAATCCTGATTCATGGTAATCTTGTTAGAATGCTAGATTCTTGTCAAAACAAAAATATTATAAAAAACCATGTATCTTATTTTATTGTTTTGTATTTCTACTAACATTTTGAAATGCACAAATGAAATTAAATTAAACAATAAAAACTCCTCAGTTATTTAAAATAAATGCAACAAAAATTTTAATTATTTGATTAAAAGAAAGTAATGATCGAAATGTTCTATTACCCACGAGCCTAAACGCGAGTTAATTGCCTATTCGAATCCACCTATAATGACTTCAAGAAAAAGTCAATTGAATTAAAATCTTTAATCGAATTAGAAAGTGATTAAAGGACATTTGAAAAAACAAACACTCTTATAGCAAGAATAAGAATTTAAAAAAATGCATGTAAAGGGTATTTCCATTTTTTTTAACTTCTTTTAACAAAATTAAGACCAAACTTCGGTTAAAAATCGATCGAATTCTACAACCAACCTCTTTCTACCTAGAGAAATTATCTTAAGATGACATTTTCATTAAAAAAAGTGAAAAAAATAAAAGAATAGAAATCTGCGGACAGGAAAGAAAAAAATATTTAAGAAAGAATCTCATTAAGAACTTAAACACTTGCTAATCTTTACCGCTGATGCCATTTTTTTAGTAATATTCTATTCTTTTTTCCTCGTGCGCTACCTTCCTGGCCTCTAGTCTCTATTTCCGAGGCAGGTCTTACCTAATTACTGGACGATAACTTAACTTTGCTCGAACGGGTAACAAGAGGGAATGGAGTCAGCCAAGAAAAATTGCATTCTTCTTATTTCTAGGAGAAAACTTCTATAAAAAAAATGAAACCTTCCATATGTAAATAAAATAGCAAGAAAAAAACAGTCTAGGAAAATTTAATAAGTGGTACCCGTTTAGACTAGACTGCTTCAATAGAAAGCGATGTTTCATAATTTTTTTTTTTTAAGTTTTGTTTCGAAAATATTTTTTATAAATAGGAAGATGTTCTTTTTTGTGTTAACGTATTAATCATATTCAATAAGAAATATGTTTTTCAGAAAAAGGTTATGATTTAGTGTTTGAAGAAATTATTATTGCATTATCTGTATTATCCCTGAGCCTAATGATCATTAAGGCTCATGAGTAATTTTTTTATCTTGGTAATCATCTATCCTGTACCCTCATGGAATTCCTGGCTCATGGGTAATTCTATATCTTGCATGGTCATGGTAATTTTGGTTCATGTTTAATCCTGTACCTTGTAACCTCATGGTAATCCTAGCTGAAGATTAATCTTGTATCTTCATGGTATCCGTGGTTCATAAACAATCCTGTACCTTGTAACCTCATGGTAATCCTAGCTGAAGATTAATCTTGTATCTTCATGGTATCCGTGGTTCATAAACAATCCTGTACCTTGTAACCTCATGGTAATCCTAGCTGAAGATTAATCTTGTATCTTCATGGTATCCGTGGTTCATAAACAATCCTGTACCTTGTAACCTCATGGTAATCCTAGCTAAAGATTAATCTTGTATCTTCATGGTATCCGTGGTTCATAAACAATCCTGTACCTTGTAACCTCATGGTAATCCTAGCTGAAGATGAATCTTGTATCTTCATGGTATCCGTAGTTCATAAACAATTCTGTACCTTGTAGCCTCTTTGTAATGTTGTTAGGAATACAAGATTCTTGTCAAAACAAAACAAAAAAATATATATATGTAAAAAGACATCTAATTTTATTATTTTCTACGATCTTTTTTTTGAAATGCACAAATGAAATTAAATGAAACAATAAAAAATGTATAAGTTATTTGAAATAAATGCAACAAAAGTTTTAATTAATTGATTAAAAGAAAGAAATGATCGAATGCTCTATTTTACCACGAGCCTAAACGAACGTTAATTGCCTATTCGAATCCACTTATAATGAAGTCAATTGAAATAAAATCTTAAGTCGAATTAGGAAAGTGATTAAAGGACATTTGAAAAACAAACACTCTAATAGCAAGAATAAGAATTTAAAAAATTGCACGCAAATGATATTTCCCTTTTTTTCCTGCCACAGAACAAAATTAAGACCAAACTGCGGTTAAAAATCGATCGAATTCCACAACTAACCCTTTCTGCTGAGTGAAATTATCTTAAGATGACACTTTCATTACAAAAAATGAAAAAAAAAAAAATCTGCGGACAGGAGAGAAAAATATTTAAAAAAGAATCTCATTAAGAACTTAAAACACTTGCTAATCTTTACCGCTGATGCCATTTTTTTTTTTGTTGATATTCTTTTCTTTTTCTTCGTGTGCTACCTTCCTAACCTTCTAGTCTCTATTTCCGAGGCAGGTCTTACTTAATTACTGGACGACAACGAAACTTTGCTCGAACGAGTAACAAGAGGAATGGAGTCTGCGAAGGGAAAAAAAAAAAGAAGAAAAAACTGTATTCTTCTTATTTCTAGGAGCAAAGTTCTATAAATAAAAAAAAAAATGAAGCCTTACAAATGTAAATAAAGTAGCAAGAAAAAAAAAATGCTAGAAAAATTTCGGTAAGTGGCAACCGTTTTAGGACTAGACTGTTTCAATGGAAAGAGATGTTCCATAACTTTTTCTATCATCTGAAGATTTGTTTCTACAATATTTTGGACGATATAATTTAATATTTGAAGAAGTTAAATTATAAAATTTAGAAATTAGTTGTTTCTTTATTTTTTGTTTCAACTTTTTAGACGTAAATTGTTATTCTAAATTTAGTGAAATAAAAATGCTTTTACTATTTAATATATCATCATCATCAATAGCACGACAGCCCAGAGTAGCCCAAGGCTTTCCTTTGAGGAGATTTCCATGCATTTCTCTGGGTGACAGTGGTCCTCCAATTTTTAATCCTTATTACACAAAATCCTTTACAACTGCGCCTATCCATCTTAACGTGGGTCGTCCTCTTACTCTTTGTTCCTGTGGCTCTGTGAGTCAAATAACTGGGAAATTGCGACAACACTACAGTTGGTTTAATGTGCAACTCATGCCAAATACGCTGTCATTTCGATTCAAAATATCACTGGCAGTCGAATTCATTTTCTTTATGCTTCTTACAGCGCCATTTATTAATACACATTAGAATTTCCACCTTCTTCAAGTGTTTTCAGTTCAAATTTGAACTGATTGTGATGAGTGGTTCTTTTTTACAGCATTTTGAAAGTGGGACTTTAATTATAATCACCCGGTATATTAGAGTGATCTCGAAACCCCTAATAATGTATCAGAGGATTCTAGTACTGATTATAAAGTGCAATAGGAAAGCATACAAAAGTAAAAAAAATAAATAAAACAGGATAAAAACTTACTGAATAAATTAAAACACTAAATTTTTTTCAGATTTTAATAAAAAATAAAATGTTTTGAAACCAATCCATATATCGAAACCAAACTTATCTTTTAAAGGATGAAACAGAATTTGGTATTTTATCCTGGAAAAAAATAATATGGAAAGAAATACTCGTACAGCTTTAAAAACTTTATGCAAATTCGCAGTAAATATGATTTCCTTTTGAGAATAAATTCGGTTTTGCTGGCAGACAGTACTCAAATTGAATAATCATTAAATTTAATAAATCCATGACATAATGTTAAAAAATAAAATACGTTCGTATAATTCGCAAACTAAATTTCCTTTTTAAAACTCATACCGAATAATTTCATAACTGCAAACATGGCTACATTTTTAAAACGGTTTGTTGACATTAAATTTAACGCCCTTTTTGTGGAAATTAAATTAGTTTTCTTTGGCAACAAAACAGTTAAGCGCAAATTTTCTTACTATACATCTTTCAACGTGTCTCCATCAAAATTTAATCCATATAAAATTCTAATCTCGTTTCTCTTAGTGTTAAAACATCTCTTAACTAATTCTGAGCACATGTGTATTAAGAAAGTGAAGAATTTTTAGCTGGTGTCGTAATCTTATTTGCATAATTAGTTTCAGAGGTTTAGAATTATTTTTTCTCCTTTTCTCTCTGAGGTAAAAGCTGCTTGTTTTGTTTTGAAACAATTGTTTTCTTCGTTTGCATTGTTAACGAAATAAATTTAAACAATTGCAGTTAGGGATTGTGGTACGAAACTATTATTATCCTCACGTGTGTTTTTAAAAGGATCTGCGGACTTTTGGACAAAAATTCAGATAAAAATGGTTCTTTGAATATTATATTTAGTAAGGTTAGAATAATTAAATGCACTGTACTCTTTAGAAAACATTTATGTTGTATACAACCATGCACAATTTTCTCTCATTTAGATGAAAACAGCTAAGACTGTTTTAATGAATAAAAATTTTAATTAAGTGTACGTTATTTTTTAAGATCTCCTCATTTAAATAAAATTAGATGTGTTTTCAATTTTGATACTTAAAAGTATTCGTGAACTAATATCATTTCATATGACAAAGCATTTTGATATTCCTGGTGACACATTTATTGTTTTATAAATTAACTTTTGTAAGGTTTGTGACGCACTTATAAATTAAAAACAAGTAATATAAAAAAAAAAAAATTAAAGTCAATTCTTCATTTATATTTTCACTCTATTGCAGAAAAATCAAGTAGACATTTTCTTCTTACATCTGGAGCCATCTATTATTAGATACATGCAACTTAAATCTTAAAAAACTGAATTTAATTAATTAAATTTAATTAATGCATTATTATTTGAAAAAATTGTATTAACATCAAATGTCATCCACTACAAGTCCAAAAATGTATTTGAACTTGGGTGGATGAATAAAATGCATTTTATGAACGATTTAAAATTTGAACAAGATCTATATAGGAGAGTGTGAACTAATAGAGGAATTGAATAACGCGCAATTCTCGAGTAATGAAGGGAAGGCATTACCTTCCTTGAGAACCTTTATGGGTAACTATCCCCAGTTGTTGTTTATTCTTTGTTTCTAAAAGCAGCAACTGCAACGATTATACTAGAGGAATCAAACGTGCTATTCTATTTCGTTAACCCTTGAATTGTCTTTGATGTAAACTTTTGTTGTGTAATCAAACGTCAATTGATGATCTTCTAAGCCATTGTTTTATCGTATAGTCTGTCATCAACGTAAGCCGGAACTTTAAAATTCTTTTTTTTTTCTGCGGGAAAACATTATGCACTTCACATATATATAGCTAACTAACTCCCTGTCACTACAGTTCGGCTTAGTCTATCGGCCTACTGACAGATTTTTAAGAAATAGATTGTTACTTTTTACAGGGTAGGGTTGCCAACCCTAAACCTAACTGCCATATTAGACGGGACCTAATGTTTAAGATGGATTCCGAACGACTACAAACATCCATGGCATCGCCTGAACTTGAACCCGAAACCTGGGGCACCGAGAGCCCTACACCCGGCCATCAGACCCTTATATATATATTCCTTAATTAACTTCTAGAGACATATAATTCAAAAATACGTACGTATAATTCACAAACTAAATTTCCTTTTAAAACACATACCGAATAATTTCATAACTGCAAACATGGCTAAGTTTTTAAAACGGTTTGTTGACATTAAATTTAACGCCCTCTCGTAGAAATTAGATTAGTTTTCTTTGGCAACAAAACATTTAAGCCCCGAACTTTCTTACATCTTTCAACATCTCTCTATAAAAATTGAATCCATATAAAAATGCTAATCTCGTTTCTCTAATGTTAAAACATCTTTTAACTAATTCTGGCCACATGTGAACTGAGAAAGTGAAGAATTTTTAGCTGGTGTCGTAATCTTATTTGCATAATTAGTTTCAGAGGTTTAGAAGGTTTTTTTTCTTTTTTACTGTTCACTCTGAGGCAAAGTTGCTTGTTTTGTTTTGAAACAATTGTTTTCTTCGTTTGCATTGTTTAACGAAATAAATTTAAATAATGGCAGTTTGGGCTCGTGGTACGAAACTATTATTATTCTCACGTGTGCTTTTAAAAACAGATCTGTGGACTTTTGGACAAAAATTCAGATAAAAAAGGGGCCTTTAAATATTAAATGCCTTTATCAAATATGGTTAAAATAATTAAATGCACTGTACTCGTTATAAAACTTTTATGTTGCATACAAACATGCACACTTTTACCTCATTTAGATGAAAACAACTAAGATTATTTTAATGAATAAAAATTTTAATTAAATAATTCTACTTTTTAAGATCCTTATTTAAATAAAATTAGATGTGTCTCAAATTTTAATGCTTAAAAGTATTCGTGTATTAATATTTTTGTTTTATATGTCAAAGTATTTTGATATTTAAATTAAAAACAAGTAATATAAAAAAAAGGTGACACATGTAGTGTTTTTCTAAATTAACTTTTAACTAAGTTAACTTGTATTTAGTTAAAAAATTTTTTTAACCGTTATAGATTTTGCGACGCACTTATGAATAAAAATAACACTTAATTTGACGATTGATGAAGGAAGGATATTTCCCTTCCGGGAGAAGGCTTTTATGGGTAACTGTCCCCAGTTGTTGTTTTTTCTTTTTTTTAAAAGCGACTGCAACGATTATACCACAGGAATCAAACTTGATTTTTTTAATCCTTGAAATGTAAAACTTTGTTGTGTAATCAAACGTCAGGGATTTTTTGTTTATCGTATAATCAATCGTAAATTGAAAAAACAAACTTCTAGAGACGTCACTAGTTCACAAACTATGTACGTATCATTCACAAATTAAATTTATTCTTTAAAACTCCTACTGAATAATTTCATAACTGCAAACATGCTGCAATTTTTAAAACGGTTTGTTGACATTAAATTTAAAACGCTTTTTGCAAAAAACGCCCTCTTAAATTACTTTTCTTTGCACCAAAACATTTAAGGCCAAACTTTCTTACATCTTTCAACGTCTCTCTATCAAAATTGAATCCATATAAAATGCTAATCTCGTTTCTCTTAATGTTAAAACATATTTTAACTAATTCTGGGCACATGTGAACTGAGAAAGTGAAGAATTTTAGCTGGTGTCGTAATTAGTTTCAGAGGTTTAGAAGGGTTTTTTTTTTTTTTACTTTCACTCTGAGGTAAAGCTGCTTGTTTTGTTTTGAAACAATTGTTTTCTTCGTTTGCATTGTTTAACGAAATAAATTTAAACAATTGCAGTTTGGGCTCGTGGTACGAAACTATTATTATTCTCACATGTGCTTTTAAAACAGATCTGTGGACTTTGACAAAAATTCAGATAAAAATGAGTCTTTTAAATATTAAATGCCTTTATTTAATATGTTAAAATAAATAAATGCACTGTACTCGTTATAAAACATTTATGCTGCATACAATCATGCACACTTTTACCTTTAATTTAGATGAAAACTGCTAAGATTATTTTAATGAATAAAATTTTAATTAAATAATTCTACTTTTTGTAAGATCTCATTACTTAAATAAAATTAGATGTGTCTCAAATTTTAATGCTTAAAAGTATTCGTGTATTAATATTGTTTTATATGTCAAAGCCTTTTGATATTTCTGGTGACAGATGTACTATTTTTATAAATTAACTTTCATTTATTTTTTTAAGTTTTATTTTTGACGCACTTATGAATAAAAATAACACTCCATACACGGGTGATGAAGGAAGGATATTTCCTTCCGGGAGAACTTTTATGGGTAACTGTCCCCAGTTTTTTTTTGCTTTTTCTATAAGCAGCGACTGCAACGCTTATACCAAAGGAATCAAAACTTGATTTTTCTCCTCCTTGAAATGTCTTTGAACTTTCGTCTTCGATGGGTTTTTGTTGTATAATAAAACTCCATTTGACGAACTTCTAGAGACATGGTTCATTATTTATAGTATAAACTGAAATTTTTCTTTATTCTAATAATTTCAGCTAGAAAACATTTAGACAATTGTCTTCGATGCCTTAAGGAAAGCGCTGCACCGACGTTAATTACTTACCACTACATTTAAGGCCAAGTTTCTTACAGCTTTCAAGATAAGCTATCAAAATTGATGCGGATAAAATTACCCGCTCTTACGATCATATTTTAACTAATTCTGAGGCACATGTGAAGTTTGAAAAAGTGGAATTTTAGCTGAATCAATACAGAGGTTTATGGCACCGCCGTTTTTTTAATCTCTGAAACCTTGTTTTTTGTTTTGAAACAATTGTTTTCTTCGTTTGCATTGTTAACGAAATAAATTTGAACCCAGTTTGGGCTGTCAGGCCTATTTTATTCTCACAACGAAAATTAAATAAAAAATAAATTAAATAAAAATATTAATGACTAAATAAAAATATTTTGAATGCATTACGATGGTAATAAGGTAAAAGCAGATAATAGATTTTTAAAATTACTAGGGTTTTTTTCCATTAAATGACGTGAAGTAAAATAAATCCTTTAGGCATAAAAGACTGTCTAAGTGTTCGCCAGCTGTATTAGAAAAAAAAAAAAATTATTAAGATTACCGAAATCAACTTTTCAAGATAAACATTAAATCTAATCACATGCATCGTTTACCAATATATATATATATATATATATATATATATAAACTCGTTATTTGAAAAACGCATTTTACATCTAAACAAAATAATTTCTGACATATCAACTTTTCTGCAATTCAATTTATTTCTAACAATCCGAAGAGCCTAATAAATCGATTGAAGCAGATAACTAGCAGTCGTGGAATAGACTTACTTTTCCATTACCGAAAAGCACCACTCACTTCATTCCGTGGCATATTTTATCTAATCCATCTCCATTTACAAGACAAGTAAACCTTCAGTGGGCCAGATAACAACCCACTGTAGAGTTCTAATGGCTAATGGGCAGAGATGGAGGCAGCGAGAATGGCGAGATCCGATCCACCAGTTTATCTGCCATTCAATGAAGTTTCAGCACAAAGAGCGGAGAAACTCAATTTGGCATCGAACAAAGCGGAAAAATTCAGTTGGCGAAACAAATTGCGGTCTTTTTCCTGATTCGGGTTGACAGTAATTGTGGCTCATTAGGGCATCTCTGGATGTCCGTGCCGAAAGAAAGGAAAAAAGGTCATTTCCGGCTAAATTGGCTGCTGTTATTCAATTTGAAAGGGTCAGTTTTTCTTGCTTTTGCAAAAGAAGATCTTTGTAGTATTTTGGTAAAACACGATCCTGAATATCTTTGACACTGCTATGAATTCATATATTAACGATGGTGATGTCGTTTTATCTTGGTTTCTTAAAGTAGTGACTGCAATGATTATACTAGAGGAATCAAAACCTGAACTCTTCAGTTTCGTTAACCCTTGAAATGTCTTTGATGTAAGAGTTTTGCTGTATAATATGACGTCAATTGGCGGACTTCTAGAGATACCATCCTATAATTTGCAATCGATGTAGGAATTTTGCTGTAAAATCAATCGTCAATTGATGAACTTCTAGGGATGCCATTGCCTTTTCGTATAATGTGACATCAATGTAGGATTTTTGCGGCTCAATTAAACGTCAACTGACTAACTTCTAGAGATACCATCGTATAATTTGCAATCAATATAAAAGTTTTGCTGCATAATCAAATGTCAATTGACGAACATCTAGAGAAGCTATTGTTTTATCGTATACTATGACATCGATGTAGAATTTCTGCTGTAGAATCAAATGTCAACTGACTAATTTCTAGAGATACCATCCTATAATATGCAATCGATGTAGAAAGTTAGCTGTGCAATCAAACATCAATCGACGAACTGTTACAGATACCTTTTTTTTTTTTTTTTATCTTATTTGATTTTTACAGAGGCCTTTTAAAGAAAAAAAGTCCAAGAATTGATCCTAGCATTGTCTCTCACTCTATATATAAGCTATTCACTAATTCACTACTAGAATGACACACTTGTAGAAGATTCAGCGTTTCTTAGTATACTTGCTACACTGCACTCACACTTTGTCAAGGTAGTTTTCACGAAAATGCCTTCAATACCGTGTTCTGAGAGAGGAAAGCATTCGTATCCTCTCGCCGAGCTCAGCAGGAAGACATTCCAATGTACAGATTTATTGTACCCATCCCCGGCATCAACATAGACGCCTCCCTGTTCGCCATCGTCTTGTCTAGTTTTTGAACCAATGCGCTATCATCAAGCTATTCCGGCATTTATTTATTTTACATAAATTGAATTGTTAAATTAGTTTAATAGTTTTAAATTATTATTTACTTTCAGAATTTTTCTTTTTTTTTAAATTAAAAAAATAAATAAATAAAAGGACAAAAAAGAAAATCACACATTTTATAAGCACATTCGAAGATGAGCTAAATTTGTAAATATTACTAAAAGAATATGATCATTAAATATCGAAATAACGAAAAAATTACTTATGTATAAGAATTATTTAAATGTACTGTTTGAAATAAATGTCAAAAATTCAAATCATAAGATTCCAAAAATTACTTCTTTCTGAACTGAGTTGAAACGTCAAGTTTCCATAACAACCGTTTTCTGCTTACAATCCAAAATCAAATTAGCATTATTTGTTTCTTAAAATCCACCTTTTTAAAATTAATTTTACTCTGAAATATTTCAATAAAAAGAAATATTATTTGATTTCATTCATACAAAATAATGCATAACGAAATGAAAAGTACATAGCGCAAAAGAAAGTATCCCCTTTTCAAGCGTTTTCATTTATTTCTCTGAATATTTTAAATGAAAATTAGCTCCGCATACTTTTAAAAGTATTCACAATTTAAAGATTAAACGCAGTAAGAGTTTGCGTCTACATTTTTAATACGGCATTAGAAACATAATTTTAAAATTCAAAAAAATACGTAAAAGTTTTTGCTTCGTGGGACAAAATAAAAGATTTAAAATAAGTCAGCTATCTTTTTTAAAAATATTTTTGGTTAAACTGATATAAAATGTAAAACATAATCAAAAACTTCATTCAAATATTCGTTAGTAGCATCTTTTAAAATTAAATGCCATTTGTTTTAAAAGAAATTAGTTTCTTACGAAAAATTTGAAAGAAAAAATAGGAATACTAGAATACTTCAAGTATTCTTTATTTATAATAAAAAATTTAAGTCAGAAAGCTTTAATTTTTGTGTAAAAAAATGTCATTGAATAAATGGTAATAGAAATTTGCTAAAATGGAAAATTTATTTCTCTTTCATATTGGTTTAATTTAAAAAATAAGAATTTACTCGTATCAGTAGAATTAAAATGAATTACAAATTTTACTTCATTTAGTTCCAAATAAATATAATAATAAATTTTAGTTCTTAAGTATAATATTTAAAACAAAAAAATACTTATCTCGCACATTTTATAAAAAGGGAAAAAAATTCATGATTTATGTTTGTGACACTTGATTTAAATATTACAAAATTTTAAACAGGAATCGCTAGAGATGCTTTTATTAACATAATCATTCTATAACTAAGTCGGCTGGCGAAAGTCGGATTAAAATGTCACGTGACCACATTTAGCAGATCATTTGGTATTCTGTTTTTATTTTTCTGTATCATTCGGTATTCTGTTTTTATTTTCTGGTATTCAATGTTTTTATTTTTCTGTATCATTCGGTATTCTGTATTTTATTTTTATTAATCGTATTTATGATTGTTTTTGATTATTTCGTTTATTGTTTATTGTTTATTATTATGATTGTTTCATGTTTTTATTTTTGAAGTGACTGCTGGATAGCAATATGCAAATTTTCAGATGGGTAGCATCGCGTAGAACCAGGTATTCGCGGTGCTTTTTTGCTTTTTTATTAATCCGCGACGGGGAATATTGAACGCGGAATGTTAGTTGGATAGACGCATGTTTTTCGGAAGATTCAACTTCCCAGATTGTTCAAAGAGTGTGCCGATAAATTACATCAATTAAAATGATAAAATTAAATAGCCGCGAGGATAAAATTAAATTAAACTGAAAAAAATTATTTATTATTTAAATTATAATTTGATTTGATGGTAGGGTTCGAATTAAACTGTCAGATTTCACTGGTGATAATTTGGCAGGTCATTCGGTATTCTGTATATTCCTCTTCTTTCAAATATGAATTTTGTTTTAATTAATCATATTTATGATTGTTTCATGATGATTTTTTTCATGGACGTCTATCGAGACAGCATGGCGATATTCAATTAACGATTGTTGATATGCCAAAAGAGGTATCCCATGACTTTTGTCACTTCAGTGTATATCAAAAAGTGATAAAAATTAAAGAAAGCAGATTTTAAATGAAAAAAACAAAATGTTGTTATTGATGGAATTTCTTATTTTTAGTATAGTATTGTTCAGGGGTGGCCAATCCGCTGCCCGCCTTGAATATTTTCTCGCCTGTAAGATTTTATCCCACTTTTACAAAATATGTTTATTTTATATTGGCCAAGTAGTGGAATGTAGCCAATGTATTAAAAAAAAAATAAATTATGTGTGGATGCATAAATTAAAAAATGAACTGTCGAAATGATGAGAAAAATTAACTTTTATTAAAACACGCTCAGACATAACGGACGCTAACCTGCAACCTCCATTACGATGTGCACATACTCAAAGTGAGACCTATTTGCAAAATCTAACTGAAATAGTGTGAAAACAAATATCGCACCAATAAAATAAATATTTTTTGATGAATTTCATTTTTTTATTTCGTTTATATTTATATATTTTTTTTATTTCATTTTTAGTGTTATATATTTCTTTGCGATGACGTTTGATATCATTATTATTATATTATCTATGTTTACATGTAAGAACATTAATAAACACAATAATAATAACTCATTGTATTTCAATTTTTCACTCCAAAAATGTCAATAGTGGGTGTAAATCTAATATGGGGATACGTAATTTTATATGATGGCCATGCAAGTGCTGAGTCATGGTCAGCATTTCCACCGCTACCTGGCTTAAATATAAATTCTTGCAAGATCATTTTATGATTGTTTTAAGATGACCTTTCTACCTGCTACTCTAGATTCTTCTTTTTGTAAATATGAATTCTTGCTTTCATTAATCATATTTATGATTGTTTTTCATGGCAAGACTGAACTTTTGGAGCGCCAGAGCGCTGATAAATTACATCAAATTAAAATGATACAATTAGAGAAACTAGATTACAAATGAAAAAAATTAAATGATTGTTACTGGCATTTTTTGTATTCTTTTGTATTATTATTGTATCGTTAGTTTTCAGTGAATCTTTTTAATATCTTTTTTTTTTTTTGGGAATTTTTAATAATTTTGGGTGAAGTTTTCATTTTTTATTATGGTATGGTTTATCGCTCTATGGTCATTTTATGCACATTTAAACTAATTAGACCTGAACTTACATTTTAACGTGGATTCTAAACCATTGACAAACATCCATGCTACCCCAGGATTCGAACCTGAGACCGGTGGTAACAAGGCCAGAGCGCTAGCCAATTGTCACTAGCCATAATACTTTACTATGAGAGCAATTCTAATGATTAGGGTTAATTCCATAAAGAAGCATTATTAAATGTATAAATCTGTAAGTACAAATAATATATTTTGCACTTGCAGTTATATATCATTATTATCCTATATTATTATTATGTATATGTCATACCCGACTCGTGGCTCAGTGGCGACGTGTACTTTGCACCAACATAAAGC